>PVIW01003222.1:0-177843 GCA_004026585.1 Noctilio leporinus | reverse complement strand
GGGGGGAGGCAGAGGCAAGAAAGGGGATCAGTTTAGACAAGAACCTAGTATAAAGGAACCATGGACATGGACAACAGGTGGGATTGACTTTGAGTGGGTGGGGAGGGGGACAGAGGGGAGCAAAAAGGGGATGGATGTAATACAAAAATAATAAAATTTTTAAAAATAGTAATAATAATCAGCACAAAATAATTCCTGGGCCAAAAAGGCATGTTTTGGGACGGCACATTCTGTTATCCTTTACCATCATACTATAGTGTTTATGAGTGTAGTATGGCATATTATAGTTGCTTAAATACTTACTGTACAACTACGAGATTCTCCAAACAGATGCCCGCTACACAGGAGCTCAGCAGATGCATACTGTCTTAGATTCCCCCTCCCTGAAATTCTCTGCCTCCTCTATACCCCTCCTCCCACCCTGCCAATAAATATACTGGCCGCTGGAAAAAGCATCATAGAGAAACAGATCCTAAGACCTTTATGAATGATCAAATTCACGATATAACAATAAATAATTACCCAGCATGGGGCCATTGTCAAGTCTTATTCCCTACAAAGTCACAAGGTCCGGGGGGACACCCTCACATCACAAGTTAACCACTGGCTTTTCTTTTGTCCATGGTTTTTATCTTAGGAGAACTTTCCCCAGATGTGCTGCAGAGCCGAGGGGTGGGTGAGATGGGGAGCGGGCAGCGGCTGGGCTCCCTGACCCCACCCCAAGCACAGACAGCAGACTCGGATGCTGCCCCCAGCCCACGGGTGTCACTCACCGGCCTCTGGGCGGCTTGCCCTAGTCAGAGCCAGAGGATGCCAGGGCATGGTGGCATTGCAAAGCCCTCTGGGCCATTCCCAGGCCAGCACCAGGTCCAACCTTCTCTGAGGCCACAAGCACCCTCTCCAATTTTGACCCTGTGCCTTCTAACATGTCCAGGCTTCTATCTTATTGTAATGGATTTATTCTTTTTAACGTAAACCTATCCTGGTTATGAAGCCCAAAACACCATGGAAGACTCAGAAAAGCACCCAGAAAGAACCCAAAAACTCACTCGTGATCACCCAAGGAATATAATATTTGTGTCCAAAGCCCTCCAGTCCCTCCGCACCCCCCTTGAACCCCCTTTATACAGCTTTGGATGGAAAATGATTCCTTCAAATACCCTTACAAGTGAAGGAGAGAAAAAAGTTCTTTTGTGAACCCTTCCAGAAAGTACCCATGTAATCTCTATTATGTAAACTCAAGCAGCCTCTTCAACCTTTGCTAAGTCATTTGTTGCTCTAGCAACGCTTGCCCCTCCCCCCCACCAAGTGCAATAAACAACCATCAGGACTCCAGCCTCTAAACACATGCGGCCCTGTCTTCTAGCTCTGAAGGGGCCTCACACTGCCAAAGCTATTCATTTAAATTAGCTTCTCCCTTCGAATTTCTTTTGCTTCCCATCAAGACTCACCAGAAGCTAAAAAAGCGGTTAAGGCCCTGGCTGGTAGCACAGTGGTTAAGGCGCCGGCCTGCGAACCCAAAGGTCGCAGGTTCGATTCCCCAGCCAGGGCCCATAACAAGGTTGCAAACCAGGTCTCCAATCAGGTCTGTGGCTGGAGGCAGGTGAAACGCAACCATACATGGATGTCTCTCTCCCTCTCTGCCTCTCCCCCTTCCCCTCTTTCTAAAAAAATAATGAAATAAAATCTTAAAAAAAAAAAAAAGCGGTTAAGGCAATACATTGAGGTGCTAAGGGTTGGGGAAAGCACTCCTTTGGTTTTTTGGGGGAGCTGAGGTGAGTGCAGGGTCTTGTCTTCTGGCTGGTTCTTGTGTGCCTTTGCCCAGCACACAGTTTACCACCTCGGTGCGAGTCACCCAGGGCAAAGTGAGGTCAGGTTTCAGGCTTCCGGAGTGCAATGCGATTCGATCAACAACTCAGACACCATCCTATTTAACCCGCCCCGTGGAACTGCGTATTGTTATAACTGAAGGGGTGAGGGTTAGGGGTTGGAAAGATATTCAAAGTGCTCAAGATGCAGTATTTCGTTTGATTCTGACAACAATCCTACAGGGAGAGGCAGCTCTTTTGTTTTTCCTTGCCCGCCCAAGAGATAAGGAAGCAGAGGCTTGGAGAAGTGACTCCCAAGGTCCCCACCCAGAAAGCGGTGGAGCTGGTTTCCAGCTCCCGTGTGCCTCCCTCGTGCCTGCTCTCTTGACCTTTTCTGCGGGCAGCTTTAAAGGACGGGACCACACATGCAGGGAGCACAGGGTGCTAGCGATTTTTCCATACAGTGTTTAAATGTCAAGACTGGCCTGGGTGGATCTTGTCATCCCATTTGCCAGCAGGAGAAGCTGAAACCCAGAGAAGTGGTGGGCGCGGGGACAACTGGTTAATGGTAGTACCGGGGACTCGAACCGGCAGCTGGCCGGCTTCAAAGCTCATGGCTGCCCCATGCAGCATTGCCTGGGGCCCCCAAACCAGTCAGCACAATGCCCTCTTTTTACAAGGGGGGAGACAGAGGCCTGGAAATCCTCAGTACTGGCCAAAGGTCCTGAGAATACCTCTAGTTTGACAGGGACGAGGGGTGGCAGATCATTTGCTCTGAGCCGGCCTGGGGTGTGCAGTGCCCCTCCTCTCCGGCCAAGTCCAGGCTGTCCGCAAAGCAGCTTCACGTGAGGGGGTGTGTTTATTGTGGGGTGACAGTGGAGCCCTGAGTCCACGGCCACCCCTTCTCCCTGCCCCCAGGAACTTCACCTGAGTGGTGCAGCCTCTGGGGCTTCCTCGGAACCGCACCTCTGGGACTAAGTCTTTCCTCACCTCTCCCTGCACTGGGCACTTGAGTTCAGCGGCATCTCCCCAAAAGTCACGGCTCCTGCCTGGCAGGCTCTCCAGGGGCCTCTTGTCCCAAGTTCTGGTGACAGCCCTCTCTCCTGGCCCCACCAGGCTAGGAAGAAGGGTGGCCCACAGCTTTAGGCATGGGAGGGGGTGCTTTCTGCCCCATAACTTCCTTCTACGTCCAATCTGGCCCACAGCTCTGCAAACTCTCTTCTAAATAAGCCTTCTTCACATTACCCAGTTAGATTATTTTTTATTTCTACACTAACCCCAAATTTAAAAAGCTGTTTGTCATTGCTTCACAGTCCCAGCCATGCAGTGTGGCTGGAGTGTGTCTGGAGCCCAGACATGTGTGAATTAGTGGAAAGAAGTCCAGGCTCTGGGTCTGGACAGGTCTGGGTTGGAATCCTGCATCTGCCGTTTACTTAGTTGTGTGAATTCAGGGTCATATATTAATTGCTCCAAGCCTCAGTTTCCTCAGTTGTGAATATACTGTGAAAAACATGTAGACTCAAGCTTTGGAAATGGAAGGTATTTTTATTATACTCAAGATTTTATTCTTTACCTTGGAGGATATTCTAATATGCTCAGGATGATAACACAAATACTTCTAAAATACCCATGATTGGGTCTAATCTGTACTAGCAAGTATAGGGCACGCCCACCTATTCAAGTTCTTCTATAATTACCTTTCTAAACTTTCTAATTGCAGACGGCTACCATTGGCTTAAGTATTGATCTAACCAAAAGCTATTTTTTTTTTCTTCTATTTTTAGGGGGAGAGGGGTGGAGGAACTGTGCTGAGATTGGCAATAAGATGACAAGAAAAGACTCGACAACTTCTAGAGGTGGAACTGTTCCTGGCGGCTTTACCACACTCAGAAGAAAGTAGTGACCTTGACAAGTGCTTCTGGGACCCTGAGTCTGCCTTGTGCAGTCCCTACTGTTGGATTCGTCATCATGGCTGAGAAGCCTGCAGGCCGGCCTGCCTCTCACCTCCCAACCCACCTACCCAACAATCTGCCATCCCCAAATGACTCAGGTTGCTGGACATGGCACTGCCTCTGCCCTCCATGCCCTCTTCTCCTGTTGCTTTCCCTTGTTCCCTGGCTGAAGGTTACCCGTGTCCTCCAAGTGCAGAAACAGTAGCTTCCCGGGGTGCTAAGCAGTGCTTCTCAAAGGGTAGTCCTTGGCAGTGCCAGTTAGAAAGCTGTAACTGGTTCACCGTGAGATGAGTAGGAACATAGCACCATGACTGAGTCATTTCATATCTGTTGAATCTAGTAATAAGTATGTGCTATTATTTTGTATAACTTGGTTTTTTTTTTTGTTTGTTTCATTTTTATTACATTTTACGGAAGTATCGGTGAGTGAGGGAGCAGAGAAACAAAAACAGTCCCCAGCTACCTAAGGCCACTCAGATGTGGCTTCCTCTGCCAGGCCTTCCCAGCATGCCTGATTCCTTAGGGCATGCCTGGGACTCCTGTCACACCTGTTCCCCCTTTTTCTTCCTAGCACGGGAACCCAACAGGAGAGTTTACTGGGAATTCTGTGTTTAATGCCAGACCTTCCTGAACCCTGCAACGACCAGCTCCATGAAGGCAGGTGTCACTGTACCAATTTGTCCATCACCATCTCACTGGTTTCCAGGGAGATGCCTAACACATAGTAGGAGCCAAGTAAACATTTTTTTTTTTTTTTTGGCTCCTTGCATGACTGAGGAAATAAGTGGTCAATAGAACACAAAGATCATCAACTGTTTTAGCCAACTATCTGCCCTGCCTTGGGCAGAGTTGCTTCTTCTATCTTCCTGATCCCTTCCAAGGCCTTAATCAACTGTTTAAAACAGAATTTCTGCTAGTATATATTCTCAAAAATAAGGCTTTGGCATCAGGAAAAAATGGAGTTTAAAGCCCATCGCCTCTACCAATCAGCTGTACTACCTTAGGCAAGTTCATTTGAGGTCTCTGACACTCAGTTTTTCTTATCTGTCAAATGGGCATACGAACACCTACCTCACGGGACTGATGGAGGGTTGGCTGAGATAGTGCCATTGAAAATGCTCAGCAGAGTAGATGCCCAATTAATGTCACTTCCTTCCTCCTCTTGTTCCTCCTCCTTACTCCATATGACTTCGTGAAGGCAAAAACCTTCCTCATGATGCCTCTGGAGCCTGAGATGGATACAGCACATGCTAAATACAAGTGTGCTGAGTGACTGAGTTAATGATTAAATTACGATTATTAACTTGTTAAATAAAAATAACGATACCAAGTGATCTGTGTTTTCAGTTTCTTAATCTACATAATGGGGACAATAACTTTCACAAAGTAATGCATGTAAGTGTTCAGTAATTATTCATTTTTAGTTATTAGATTTAATACTACTAATAAATCAGATAGCATCGCCAAATCCTTAGCACCAAGTTCGTTTGAAATCAAGCGAATAAGCAAACTAATAAAGGTGGTGAACAGTGGGTCTAGCTGGACTTCTTTGCAGGAGGTGGTAAGGAGCGAAAATGAAGTCTTCCTCATCGCCCACCAACAGCTCAGGCACGAAGCTCCAAAGCAAGTCTGTCTGTGGGCAAGAGTGACAGCAGGGGGCACTGTTTCCTCAATAAAGACATCCCCCACCCCGCCTCCCGCCCAACTCCATAGACTAGCTTGCCTACGAACTGCTCAGCAAGTTTCTTGGAGCAGAAACTGGGAAGGTTCTGAACAGACATCTGTTAACGAACACTCTTGAGTCTGGGGCCCTGAATATCAGCCTGATTTTGTCTGGGGACTAGTGACTTTCCCTCTCTTGCATCCTCAGTTTACCAGTACATGCGGAGGAAGGAGGGAGAGGAGCAGGGAACTGGACCCTGACACCCCTCAGGGCCCTTCCTGCCATGTTGGGGTCATGCTCCCCCTACCAGACCAGGCTGGGGGGCGTGTGCAGAGAGGGAGTCGCTGAGGCTGCTGGGCTGCCTCTCTCTCCCCCATGCCCAAAGCCCCCTCCCACCCTGCCTTTTAGAGAACCTGAGTGTTGATTCAGGTGATGTTCCCTCTCAGGCAGAAATGGTGTCCCTGCTGTGACAGGTGTAGTCTCAGTCCTGTCCCCATGCTGAGGAACGACTTGGAGGACGACAGAGGATGCTCACATACTAGGTGCAACGATGCATACTATCTGGTCATCGCCAACCTGATCTCCTGTGTCACCTCCTCCAGAAGCCTTCCCAGGTGTTGTCCCATTTTGGACCAGTGGGAACCTCTTCAAGTTGTCTTGGGAGACCTTTAGTCACAAAGACCCCTCACAGACAAGATGTCCCAGGCTTATTGTGTGCATCTCCTGCCCTAGACCTGGAGTCAGCCCTCATTCCCACCAGGGCCCTTTGAAAAAACGTAATCCTATTGCCATGATCCTACCTGGAAATGTAACAGCTGTTCCTTAACATACGAATCCTATTTAAAATAATCTACCCTTTACGTGAAATTTTCAAGGCACTTTTACTTAACTCGACTCACATTTTATTCTCAGAGTCTTATCTTCCCAATCCAACGCATGAGGCAATAATATTAACAAGGTGCACCTGACACCTTTCGAGGGGCGTCCCTAGCACTCTCAATACTTGTGATATCCAAGTGTAAGGAGTAAGGAGTATTATCCCCACGTATAGACAGGAAAACTGAGGGGCGGTGGTGGAAACATGAACTCACTTGCTGATGAATAGAAGTGCAAGCAGAATAAAGGAAGTCCCCTAATTCAGGACCTTGTGCTCTTTCTTCTGTGGTCATGAGGAATGAGGCAAGTGTGGAAGGCAGATGAGTGATGGGAATACATTTTGAGATTTTTAAAGTGCCTTTTAATTGTATGGTGTTTGACACTGGTTATTATAATCGGTTCTAGCTTATTTTATATTTGAATAGCCCTTCATAAAATAAGTCACCTTTGACTTACCTATAACTGGTCCAATGTTTTTTTAAAAGGATCACTACAATTGGAAATACAATCTCACCTCCTAGCTTAGAGGAAAGCCAGTGTTCATTTTTGTGTTCTTCAAACAGAACTTGAAAGTAAAGTCAAGGGCCTTAGTGAAACCAATCTGAGGAATTTGCCAGGGAAGGTTGCAAACAGTTTATCAGGTTCTCATTGACTTCTTCCCCCTAGAAATTGCCAATCGCACCGGCAGAACAAAAAGAATTTTCTTTCTGTCTCCCTCCTGCCTTCTCGAACAGGTATCTTTGAAACAAAAATACATAAACACACATGTATGTACCCCAAAGCTCTGAGGTTCCATCTATAATCTTCCCTTTTGTTTGATATGACCACAAAGCGCTGTTATTAGCTTTATTTAATAAACAGTTAGCATGAGATTCTGCTCAGAACATTTCACAAATACCTGCTTGTTTAACCCTCTCGCAGAAGTTTCCGAGGTAGATCCTCTGATTAGCCTCATTTTACAGATGATGCAACCAAGATACAGCGAGGCAAAGTTTGCCCAAGGTTACGGGGCTGTGGGGCTTGCTCTGAAGTCTGTGTGTCTAACCACAGAGCTATGTGTCCTACCCAGATGCAGGTTCCTCTCATTGCGACATTCACCTCCACAGAATCAAAGACTCTGTAGCTTACAGTCCATTTTCTAGTAAATTTACCTGGAAAAAGTACTTTTTTTTCCAGACCCAAGAATTATCTTTCCTGTCTCGAAGTTTCTGATAAGATGTAGCAGAAAACACCTGTCTTGGTTCTGGACACTAGGGAGCAAAAATTTGAAATGATGTGTTTTATTTTGCCCTAAACAAATTTGAGCATAACAAAGGAGACACAGATCTTGTTTACAAAGCTAGATTCTGCTTGAGGCAAGAGCTCTAGACGGTACATCCAACATCTGGATAAAGGGGCAATAACATTTCCAGGTGTTCAGTTAGGTTTTCATGCGGCAGGCAGCTGGAAGGAAGTCTATATATATGATTCCTTTCCTTTTAAGATGGATTTAATGATAATACTCTTGATAAGAAATATAACAAGATAACAAATCAGAATCGTAATGACCAACATTTAGCCCATGTTTGCCAAGGTCTGGGACAGTGCCCAGATCTTCACGGGTTTCGCCCTAAAAATATGAGTCAGAGCCCGTGTTTAGCTGCATTTTGCTGATGAGGAAACTGACGCATAGAGAGGTTAGGCAGCTTTCTTAAAGCCTAAAGCCACAGAGGGGCAGATCTGGGATTTAAAACCAGGTCTGCTGGACCAGCCCTGAGTTAATTTTTTTACACTGTCTCTCATGTTATAGACCCATGGGCTTAACTCCAAGCCCCCACTGCACATGAAAATTCAGTTGAAGATCATTCTCTAGTTCTTCCTGTATTTATTCGCGGACCAAGTATTTCCCAAGGCATTAATTCTGTCCTAGGCTATGGCCAATAAATGAGGAACAAAACACAGTCCCTGCTTCAGGGGACTAAAAAGACCCTATAAGAGGAAAGAGAGATGGGTCTTTAAGAAAAGGGAAAGAACAAAGCTAATTAATACCTTGGTGCCTGGAGACCCCATAGGCTGGCTACCAACTCTGATTTAGGATTCAGGGAAGGCTTCCTAGAGGCAGGGGTATCTAGGCTGTGACAAAAAGAACCAACCAGAGTTTAGCAGGAAATGCTGGAGTTGGGAGAAGGGGTTCTGGATGTAGGGAAGAGAGTTTTACCAAATGTGGGACAAGATCGCTGTCACTTTCAGGGAAATGCAAGATCAGAGAAGTGTCAACCACAGAGGTCAGCTTTTCCCAAATTACCTATGAAGAACTGTGATCTGACAGTGGGCTGGCCATATGGCCAGAGGCCACCCTGGGAAAGTCGGAATTCCAGGCAATGGCAATGATTGCCCCTGGGAAGTCACTGGTAATCCCTAAATTCCCCACTGGAACTCTGAAGCCAGCCGATGTCCCGAGGCAGGAAATCATTGCTGACACCTTTCTAAAGAAGCCTGGGCCCTGGTAGAGATTTGGGACTCAGGTGTGCCCGTCGGGAAGCCAGGATAGTGATTGATATCTGTATTCTTCTACTGGGAAGGAAAATCACTTACTTGTTTAAAATACTGCATCGTTACAGATGCAAGAAGTTGGGCTCTGGACTCAAACGTCTCAGTTCGCACCTGGGCTTCCTTCCAAATTTGCTGAGGGGCGTGGGGACAGTTACAACGCTCTCTGTGCCCAGGTTTCCAGGTCCCTGTGAGGGCAGCAAGAGTACGGAGCCCTAGTGGGGTTGGGATGATCAGGTTGATCAGCTGGGACAATGCAGAGAAAGTGCTTTAGTGCAGGGCTGGCACGGGGCGCTTCAGCAAGGAAGGTGCGTGTTAACCTTTCAAACGCAGCCTCCCCAGGATGTGAATGACAGGCAGCTCTCCAAGGTACATACCTTGAAACACTGGCCGTAAAGCTGAAGGAGCGAATTAGTAACGGTGGAATCTGAGTCAGAGGGAAAGAATCAGGACACCGAGGAGGATTGAACCGTGCCGGAAACAGCTCGCGTGATAAACGTAGATGGACACCTGGCAGCTCCCTCTCCCCCCGGCTCTCTTTTTAACTTCTTATTTGGAAACCATCTTAAACTTACAGAAAAGTAAATAGGCTCATTAGCCTCATGTTAACATTTTGCCTCATTTGCCTTCCCTCCCCTCTACACACACATGCGCTTTTTCTAAACTGTATGAAGTTGCACATATCACAGCCCTTTACCTCCATACACTGGACTGTGTGTTTTCCAAAGACGAAGACACTCTCTTCTGTAACCCAGCAAAGCCGTGTTCAAGATGGCACAACACTGTTATCTGAACTGTTGCCCACATTCTAGTGCCGTCAGGAGGCCTTGGCAGGCCCTTCCCAGCACTTTTCCCTCCGAGCGGTTTCCGGTGCAGCTTCAGGTCTGACATTTATGGAGCGGTTTCGCCTTTTCCTCTCGTGGACATCAGCCTCTTTCTGGAAAACAAACAAACAAACAACAGAAAGCATCAGAACTATCTGAGTTTGAATCCTGGCTTGATCATGCAGGAGCTGAATGGCGGGGGTGGGGCAGCTACTTCGCTTTCCCCAAGGCCTGGTGTTCTCATCTGCCAGATGCGAATAGTAATAACAGAAATAATAATACTAATAGTGATATATGGAGAGAGCTCTGTGAAATCATGGGAGACCCTAAGGCATCTGACAAGGAGCCTAGAAAATGGTCGATGCATTTGGTTAATACAATGAACGTGTTGCAATTAGTAATGTGTTAATGATTAATATTAATAAAATGTAATTAGTTCCCGCCCTGCCACCTCCTTGTGGTGTGCCATTGAGGAAGTTGCTTGGCCTCTCGGACATCTGATGTCCTGGGCTGTAAAAATGATGTGCCCCGTTAAAGGCTGGGGTACAGCGGGGTTCACTGAACACCAGTTCCCCGCTGTGGATGCCAACTACCCTCCATGGGCAATAAGACCTCCTGCCTCCACTTCCCCTGGCAGCACTATTTCCTGCAGAATTTTCAAAAGGCAGGCACAGCTTTGGGGACCTTAACTCCAGGGACAAAGTTCCTGTAGCAGCTGCTAGCCTGAGGGAGTTCTGAGTCCCCAAAGGTGACGCTGTTTGCAGGAGAAACTGGGACCCTCCCTCTCTCCCTGCAGTGTTTCCACCAAGTGTATTTTGGAAAAATCTCTTCTCTGTTGGTCAAACAAACTGCCATTGTGAGTGTGGTGGGGCTTTGGGGCAGAGGGTGATGGCCATTGAAGAGTGACTATGACTCACTTGTGATTGGAATTAGAATCTGAGGGCCTGGTGACCTTTGTGGAAACTCGGACACAGGGACTGCCCAAAACAGAGCTCAGCCGTCCGCTCCTCCAGGAAGCCTTCTCTGGCCTCTGCTTCTAATGTCATCCACCTGTACCCTCAATAGCCCACCCCTGGTTTATTGTTTTCTTAACACCTGGCTGGTTTGACATGTCTGTTTACCTGGTTCTTACCTGGTCCCCCACTAGGACGTAAGCCCCGGTGATCAGGGAACATGACTGTTACTCTGCGTGGGTCCCCGCCCATGGCATGGTGGTCGCCATTTCACAGGTCACCAATACTTGTTGTCTGAATAAACAAATCCTCTCCCAGTCTGGCTCTCCCATGGGGACGGGGCCCAGCAAGGGCAACCTGACAGAGCTCACCAAGCCCTGGGCTCTGTCATGACCTGAGGGCACCTATAGGAGTTCAAGATGGATCAGTGGATTAGGACTGAGTCGGGAGGATCATGACATTTGACCCCTGGGAACAGGGGTGAAATCTCCTCTTTTCCTTCTTTAATCAAAGTCAGCTGCCAGGACCTCCACCTCCCCACCACCAATGAGAAAGCCCTGGGTAACGTTTAATAGCTCCTTTCTCAACCACCTTCTCAGACATGGCGATAGTCCTTGTCCAAATGAGCATCGAGTGAAAAAAATAGGAATTAGTGGACGGGAAGTGAAGTTACCGGTTTGGTTGCTGAAACTCAGGAACTTACCCTGCGTGCAGCGCTGGCCTGAAGTGGGATGGAACATGCATGGCTGTGGCATCTTCAAGTTTTCATCTCACACCCACAGGGCTTAGAAGCAGGGGTGGGGACCGCATCCCGGGCCAGCGGTGTACTCTCTGTGCTACTCAGCAAACACTTCCTGCTCTCCAGAGCATCAGGGATTTCACCCAGGAGCTGGGACCACAGGGCCTTCCTTGCTAGTGGGAACGGAGCGATCTACCCGCGTCAGGGCACCGTGCAGAGGCTGTGCAGGGTCTGCCTGATGGTGGGCCAGGCTGTGTAGCAGAAAGTTCCAATTCAAGGCCTCTGGGGTCAGAAACACCTGGAAGGGATCTCCATTCCTCTTAGCAGCAGATGGCCATGGACAAAGCTCTTCACGCTGTCACGCCTTCATTTTCTCATCTGTAAAATGGCTATAATCATTCCTGCACATTTCCCAGGACTGCTGGGACAATCAGGTTGAATAGATATTTCTTACACAGAATATCATTCTCTTCTCTTTACAGCCTCATTCATTTAGGTCCTTCTTGGGCAGAAACAAAACCATCACTGTGATCGGGTTGCATAGGACACCCAAACCACTAACTAAAATCACAGATTTATTATTCCACTCGATCCATGAAAATAATTGGTCTCCTTGGTTGCCTGGATCCTGTGTAACAAGAGTTAATGAAATGGCCTTTACCACACAGGGCTGTGGGGGCCGAGGTTGCAGGAACAGAGAAAAGATGGGCGTCACTGTCACTGTCCCCATTGTTTCCTCTGCTGTCTCTCCTCTTCACAGCATCCCTTTGCCCAGATCATCACTTGACATCTGCTCACTGGATGTCACCCACATCTGCCTTTAGGAAAAGATTTGGCAACCTCTCGGATACCTGGTCCTGAGATGGGCTGGTCAGCAAGGCCCTTCTCCGATGGCCTGTCCCGCTGAATAAATCTATGCTGTTTGGTTTGTTTGTGGACAGAGGTAGGTGGCCTGTGGCTCAGCGAGGCAGGTTGGAAGTGACCTTCGCTCACTCCACGGGTTTGTTTGCGAGAACACAGACACACCGAAGTGGCCACTGACAATATGTGTTCAGACATCATACACGGGACATATTTTGCTCAGAAACATGCCTTGTTAGTTGTTGAAACCTGTTTTGCATTCCCTGAAACGGGTGTCCCCCCTTTTGGGGGGACAGCACACAAAAGTCTTTTATGTTGACAATGATAATATTATATTCTACAATCTATTTGCATTTCTCCCCTTTGCAGACTTTATTGCTCGCTATAAATCCCCAGGCTGGGGCGAATTAAGCTTCACTAGGGGAGAAGCTGGGTGCCATATCATAGGGCCAACCGGCTTCCCGCACCAGACATGCCAGTGTGGTGCAGAGGGAGAAAGAAACACGCGTGTGCGCACGGGTTTTGGCATGTACACTGGAGGCCTGGGAGGATTCTCCATGGATCCGCTGACTGGATTTCCAAGTAGGAGCTGGGCTGAGCACGCACCTCTTCCATGTGCCACCAAGGAAAGCACATGGCATCAGGTCCTGAGGGAAGGGGTCCGTCCGCAGCTGCTTCAGCCCTGCCCGGAGCTCTGCAGCCTGCGTGCTGGGCCGAAAGCTGACCCGAGACAGCGAAACATCTCAGAGACGTGCAGAGGAGCTCAGTCTCTCACCACCTTCCTGGGGGTCTTCTGAACACTTCTGAGCATAGGAGCACCTTCTCCTAACAAGCAAGTCAGTCGGTCTCTGAGAGAAACGAGGACACACGCCTCAGCCAGGGTTAATATTAACCATCGGTTCCCAGGGCGCTGACTCTGTGCCGTGCATTGGGCTAATCCCTCTCTCACTGAACCTTCGCAACCTATGAGGTAGGTGCTGCTGTTATCCCCATTGTACAGGTGGGGAAACCGAGGCTCAAAGTGCCGCAGCTGGTAACTTGCGGAGTAGGAATTCAACCGCTAGGCCCTTGGGTTCCAGCTGTTGTTATTTGTGGGAGGGGGAACTAGGCCACCTATGTTTGTCCCGAGAAGCCATCAGAGGTGTTTACAAAATCACTCCTACGCCAGATGAAAATATCAAGAAAGAATGAATGAATGGTTTTAATGGGGGTAATAACGACATCTGTTGGGTTGCCCGACATATGCAAATTTCCATAATGTCTTTCTATTCAGTCAAGGCCATCTTCTTTTCCTCCTGTCTGGTGAGCTTCCCTAGGCAGCATTTGTGAGCAGCTCTGTCAGTGACTTGCTGGCTTCGTTAAAAGGTTTGGTTGTAGTTTCATCCCAAGTCCCCGGGGAAAGAGCGGAGTTCCTGCTTCAGCTCCATCGGGAAGAACACCTGAATCTAGCCTTGGCCAAGCAGCTCAGTTGATTAGACCCTTGTCTGGCTAGGCCGAGGTTGTGGGTTCGATCCCCCAGTCAAGTCACATACGAGAAGCAACCAAAGAATGCATAAGTGGAACAACAGGTATAGGCTTCTCTCTCTTTCTCTCTCTCTCTCTCTCTCAATCAATCAATCAATCAATGAAAAAAAATACTTAAGAACATCTGAGTCACTCGACTGGTTAGGTTAAGTAAATGGGTCTTCTAAATACCCAACTTCTAATGGAAAAGTTCTGTGGCTTGGATTATTAAAGTCATAAAGTGCTTATTTAATTGTATTTCAAACCCACTTATCATTTTCTTTGAGTCTAAGAAAGATTCACTCAGTCAGAAGGGGTAGATGGAAGGGAATTAATAAATGATTTCCTTTTTACTTAGCCCGGGACTCATTCGAATGCCTGTTTTCAAATGGAGCTTTTAAGTATGGCGTTTGTGAGGGAAATTGCCCTTGTATTTTCAAGGTAATGGAATCCCATTTTTCACTTTCCATTTCCCTCTAGAAAAATCAAACTGTTTACAGGACTTAGCTTCTACAGGGGGATTTTCTAAGGTGGTAGCTTCACTGTCATAAAAGAGACACTAGTGTGGCCACTGAAGACGGGCTGTCAGCCTGTCCTCTGCGCATGAACTGGTCAAACCAGCCAGCCTTGGAGGGCACACTGACCTCACTGTTTGCACATGAAACACCAGAGGAATGTCCACACCTGCTTGCACCGGGGGATAAGGAAAGCTAGGATTCTGGCCATAATGTTGTTGTCCACGGAGCGACTAAGAGCAAAGTCTGGAGCCATGTGCTTAATTGGCTTAGATCAGGGTCCCCCAAAGTGTTGGACAAATGAGAGTTGGTGGCACTTGGATGGGACTTTAAATAACATTGATTCGCATGGTGATCTTTTCAAATGTCTTTTAACTCTGGTTATATGAAGGACGAAGTTTCAGTTTGATGCTCAATCTTTAATCTTCTTTTCTTTTTCTTTTCTTCTCTCTCTCATAAAGACAGAGAGACAGACTAGGGCTTTTACAAGCTTATGGTTTCTGATTTAGATTTAATAACATCGCTTTATTTTTCATTGTTTTGTTTTTACAATGGCTTGATTGCTTGAAGTTTTAAAGGAAAGGATGTAAAGTTTCATTTTACGGCAAATAGATTGAAGATGTATATATTTTTTACTGTTAAATAAATGACCTCATCAGAGGATGTGTCAAAGCTCACCTGAGTGTCATAGGTCATGTGAAGCCTCATACTTGGGCTGCACTCACCCAAGTGGTCCAGCAGGAAGTGAAAGGAAATGGTTTCCCTCAAACTCACAAATGTGATTTCCCATCTGCCCCCTGCCCTCACTGGCTGTGCCCTGGCCCCCATGAACCTCAGTTTCCTCACCTGCAAAGTGGGTACAGTGAGCAGCGAGAAGAAAATGGGTGCGCTCTATTCCCTACGACAGGGTGGGCCATGTGGTGGACAGTCACCCATGAGACAAGGCAACACAGATGTTGATTCCTGGGCTGAGCCTTGGGGAGAGCAGGTTCCCTTCCCTCAAGGTTAGCTGTGTTCTGTTCTCTGAGCTTGCCGCTGGGTGGGTGGGAGGCTGAGAGGTGGTTCACACCCGCCTGGCCTGGGGAGGAAATGCACTACTGAGGCCAGAAACATCAAACAAACATCTGGCCTCGTGGCCCCACAGCATGAAGGTCACCGTTTTGTGCTCAAACAAACAGGCTTTCCCTTTTCAAGCCGCACATCTTTGGTGAGGGAAAGCAGGTTCTGAATTAAGCTTAATTAAAATTCACTCTTAATTGGGGCAATTACTTCAAATCAACTCTACGTAATGAAGCGGTGTAATCATAATTAAGCCCCAGAAATAGAATTAGGAAACCCAGAATGAGAAAGCCAAACAGGGACGGGCCCCGCGCCAGGGGCGACAGGGATGGGACTTCTGGAATCCCCATAACACCGTGCCTGACACATAACAACTAACTGTACTTTGAGAACTTACTGTGGGCCCAGCAGCACCCTGCTTTTCACGCGTGATGCAAACTTATTGTCACAATCACCCTGTGAATAGGTATGATTTTTTTCTGACCGAAGGGTAAGGAGCCTAAAGCTCAGAGAGGTGAAATTACGTGCTCAAGGTCACATAGGAAGTAAGGGCCACATGGTAAGAGAGGCGCAAATGATAATTCTGATGGTAAAGGCACAGTACGTAGGTCTGCCTTCATGTTTGATCTGCTGGTGAGTAGTTAGACCTACAGACAGCACAGGACCAGAGGTTTTACGTTGGTCCCCAAGGAAGTAACGCACCCATGCTTGTCCCCCGATGCCCCCTTTATGAAGGCCAGCTGTGTGCCTGGGACAGCGTTGGGCCCCCTTGTCCATGATCTCCTTTAGTTGGCATCAAACGACCACTCCTACTCTACAAAGGAGGAAACTGAGGCTCATAGAAGCAAAGCTCTTGGCTCCCAAGCCAACGTGAACCCCATTCTTTGACCCTCAAATTGGGTTCTTAGTTCATTCCATCACACCCTGTCCTGTCCCAGAGACGCTGTCTGGCTGGAGTGTCCCCAAACTCTCTCCAAGAGTCAGGGAGGACCTGTCTACCTCCAGATTTAGGAGCAAATACCCTTTTGGTGCCACAAGTGTCCTGCAGTTCATGTTTCCTGAAGTCCTCAAGCTCATGCAGCAAGTCCCCCCAGTGACATTCATTCTTCTTACATGCCTCTGGTGATGAAGGCATCACTACTTCTTGCGTTACATCCTTCATGTTTGGGTGACAGCATAGAACAGGAGGGACATTTGGCCCAGGTCTAATATTCAGGAAGAAGACCTTCCAATCCAGACTTGAGGTATCATCTCTCCATGAATTCTACACTTAGTCACCATGTGGTGGAAGTATTCATCTGTGAAAGGCAAATGATTCAATCATACCCCTTTTTAATTTTTTTGTCAAAGCAGTGTTACTGTTTTCTCATTTTTAAAAATGTATCGGGAATCTGAATTGGAAAAAGAAAACATGAATTGCCAGGTCCACTTTCCACCTCGAGAAGGCCTCTAGAATTAGCAAGGATATTCCTCGTTGGGTCCTAATCTGTGTATTTGCAATGTTTCTGCTCCCTGGTGTGTGTGTGGGGGGGGGCACATCTAGAGAGCCCTGGTTCAGTTCAGGTTTCCTGCACTTCCGCTGTGGTGTGGGACTCGGAAAGCGGTCTTGCTCTGATAAGCAAAAGTTCAACTTTACTGCCCAGTCCACCTTTAGACAGCCAAGAACCCTGCTGCTTTGAACAGGAGGGTAAATGGTGGGCGTAGGAAGGCTGGGGGCCAATTCAGGTTGCTTAGGCGAGATGCCATGGCTGCCCCATGGCACAACTGCAGGGGGCAGTGTTCTTTGTAAGTGCCTCCCTATGGGGTTGTGCTTGGTGGAGCTCTGGAAGCCAACCCCCACCTCAGAGAGTGCCCAGAGCGGGCGATGCCACCTCCGGGGACTGAGCCCCAAATTACAAAGGTGTTCACAGACACTGGCTTATGAGGAGGCCGCCGTCCCTCTCCCAGCTGTGACCTCTTTGTCCTTTACCCCAGGACCCTTGGCCTGTATTTACACTAAATAGACACAGCGCCATTTTGCTGACCGCTGTTATTTTGGGCCCGCCCAGCTGGAGGCTGCTGCAGCCAGCCGGAGCAGGTAGCTGACCCAGTGAAGGTCACAAGGAAGGTTCTGGTTTTCCAACAAAGTTTAGAAAACACCTTATCTCACACAAAGCATATGAGGCAATGTTTATGAAAGATCACTCTGTCTCCTGGACTGGGCAGGTGTGTCACCAGGACCAACGACTCATGTTGGAGTTGCGTCCTCTGTGGAATACCCTGGCCAGTGTCCACTCGCCCGTCTAAGCTCGGGTCCATGTTGCCTCCTCCGGGGGTCTTTCCTGCCCAACCTGGGCCTCCCTGCTCTGATCACAGCCTCTCACCCTCTGTACGACATCCTCCATAACTCTTACCCTGGTGCCAAGTATTTTACATTGCTTTACGTGATAACTTGATTAATATCTCTATTCTCTACCAGACTGTGAGCACCATGAGAGCAAAGACTGAGTCTTTTTAGAAAATCAACTTACCGCAGCGTAAATTTTTGTATATTAAACACAGCAGTCTTACATGTACATTTCATTGAGTGTTGACACACCTCAAAAAAGGGAATACACTTGTGGAACCACCACCATGGTTAAGGTAGAACATTTCCTTCACCTCCCTAGCTGCCCTGGGCTCCATCCCAGTCAGTGTACCCCCACCCCAGTCAATCAGTGCTCCACCTCCCACCTCCAGATGACATTGAGAATCATCTCTGCTATGCTATGTATCAGAAGCTTGATCCCATTAATTGCTGAATGGTTTTACTCTTGAGTTGATCGTGGGTGTTTCTTCGGGTAAGCCATCAGTCTCTCGAGGACAAGGGCCACATTCTCTGACACCTCTGACATTTGATGTGGGTGTAGGCACATGAATGACCCTTGGGAATGGCACACCTCATGTTCCCTTTCCCAGAGCACGTGAGTGACCACTCTGTACCCACATCTGACAGTCACCCCAACACTCACAGCCTTCCCCTGTGTACCCCCAGATGCTGACATTCTGGGCCAGGGGAACCCCTGAACACTTGCCTCCCTCCAGAATCCGAGGGAAAGTTGAGTCAACCACGTGGTTAGGGTCGAGCCTGGGAGATCATGGGCCGCTCCTCTAATGCTGTAAACTTTGATTTCTTCAGTTGTTGAATAAAGACGCTGGTATCTACCTCAGGGGGCATTAAATGGGCACTGCATGTGCAAGTCTCATGTACAGTACAAAATGCTATAAATATGGTTGTTCAATTTCTCCCTTCCTGGATTAGCTGCCTGTGTTAGCTGGAACTCCTTTTTCTTCCCTGGCTCTTCAGTTTCTTTACCCATGGGCTGAAGAAACTGAGTTCTCTCCAGTGCCTTCCACCTTGAACCTCCTTGGAGTCTAAGGTGTTTGAACATGGGGTAAAGAGCCCACCTGATTGCCCAGCATTGGAAAAATTTGTGTGATTTCCTTTTTTTTTTTTTAAGATTTTATTTATTATCCTCAGAGAGAGGGAGAGAGACATCAATGTGTGGTTGCCTTTCACCTACCTCCAGCCACAGACTTGGCTGGGGACCTGGTCCACAGCCTAGTTAGGTGCTCTGGCTGGGAATCGAACCAGCGACCTTTGGGTTCGCAGGCTGGCTGCTTACCCACTGTGCTACCAGCCAGGGCTCCATTTTTTTTTTTCTTTTTTTTTCTTTTTTTTTAAGAGAAAAACTGGCTTCTCTGAATATTTTCTAACCGGGTCAAGGATTCAACAGTAGTTCAGCAGAACAAGCCAGTGTTTCTACATCCATAGTTTTAAATCGGAAACTGCAAGCCCATCATGAAAACCCTCATGCTAGTACTCCCAGGCGTGCCAACTGGCGCTCTAAAGTGAGGGTTAGGGACAAGGTTGTCCTGGGTCACCTGCCTCCAGTCTGCCTAGGCCAGAGTAAAGGAGAGCAGGATTCTAGGAACCAGTCGGCAGAGAGGGTTTCATAACCGCCCTTAAAATAGCACAACACTGTGTCCCTTCCCTGTGACCTCTGGCAGACTCAAGGACAAAGTTCAAAACAGCCATTGTGCTCCGGACCCTCAGAGGCCCTCCCTTCTGCATTGAGACTCAAAGACTTCAGGGCAGCCATTTTCATTTTATAAACAAGCAAAGATGCTCTTGACTATTTCGCCCAAACACAGTTTATTTCGGAAAATCTTGGCTAGCTATTATTTTACCTCTGCTAATCAATGAAAGATCACTTTCCCCCATCCTGTCTCAGAATCAGGTCAGCGTGTGAGGATCTGCTCATTGACGGTGATTGAATACCTGCCACCTGCCATCACTCATGCTGACAACCCTTGGAGGTCGTTCCTTTTCACTGCCTCACTTCACAGGTGCAGGGACCAGTGGTCCTACAAGATATTCTATTTCTGCCTCTTCCAGAGTCTGGGGCACTGCGAGGCAGGACTGTGGCTCTAGCCCTGGTCAGCTCAGGGTCCAGAGCAACCCTTTGGGGGTCATCGACCCCCGCCCCGACTTCATGATCCGGGAGAAGTGTGCCTCCTCCTCTGTCCAGGACAGTTGACCTGGAGAAGTTGGCAAGCCAACCAATTCAAGGCAGCAGAGAAGGAAGAGGGACTGGAAGAGAAGGGTAGTAGGAGAGTGGGAGAGAGATGCGGAGATGACATTTGGAGGCAGGACATTGTGGCAGGTGAGGGACACCGGGTCTGGTGTTGCACAGGGCTGGGCCAGACTTGCCCCTTCACCATGTGCAACTTCAGCCAAATCACGAACTCTCTTTGTGCCTCAGTTTCCTCACTTGTAAAACAGGGATGTTAATGGTTCCTCCTTTGGAAGTTCACTTTTGGAGACGCTGTAAGGAAGTAACATATGGAAATCCCAGTGCCTGGCTCATAGTCAGTCCTTAATAGAACAATGACGTCCTGGTCCATTCATTGTCGAGTTCTCTCAAAGGCCCATTTTACGGTAGGAAAGTCAAGGGGTGGGGCAGAGCCACCCCAACGTGTAGAGCCTTTCACTTGTACCCTGCTGCCCTGGGGCTGGGACAAGGCTCAGGAGCAAACGCTGGGAGAGCTGACCTGTAGAGGGCAGCGGGAGCCTTGCAAAACAGGCTGGTGGCAGGGCTGAATTGAGCTGGTCCCTATTTTAGGGTACACAAGAATCAATCGGGGGCCCTGGGGACTGGTGACCCCTGAGGCCAGTCTGCCTGCCCTGAGAGCTGGAGTCAGGATTGGGGCTGTGAGAGACAGGGAAGCAGAGGGGCACCGATGAGGACACTCCGCCCCTCTCCCCACCAAGCATGCCCGTCCGGGCCCTTGTCCCTGGGCCATGCAGGGTGGGGAGGGTTAAATGAGACATCATCCCAACCCTTTGGGCAGTGATTGAGGCCAGCGCAGCCTGAGGGGTGGCAGGGCCAGGCAGTAGGGGTGGTTGGGGATGTGTCATGCTGGTGATGATCAGAAAGAACTACCCCCAGAACCCAGGACATTTCTTAGGACCGCACTTGGCGCCCTCCAGCTTCTGCCTGCAGAACATGCCCACCGCCCTGCAGAGTTCCAGGGCCCCACAGGGGCCAGGTCTCTGGACCCCCCAGGCCTTGGCGTCAGAAGGTCTGTTGCTTTGGCCAGTGGCCAGGGGACTGCGGTGCTGACTCACATCTGACTACCTCTGCCCTATGCTGGCAGCAGAAATGCCTCAGAGAAGGGCCAACAGTTTATTGCGACCCCTTGCCTGGCCCTGAGCTAAGTGCTCCGTGGCTACTGGCCTTAGCCTTCCCCTTTTTCACACTATCCCTTCATCTGTCTTTATTGGACTGATAGAGAGGTGAAAGGATGTGCCCGCAGGCACGCAGTCAGTGGTCAGCGCCCGCAGAAGGCAGGGCTGTCTGGTGCCAAAGCAGGGATGCTTTTTGCACCCAGGAACCAGGCAGGGGCTATACCCAGCCTGAGGCCAAGGAGTGGAGCCGGCATGCCCCTGCCCCGCAGAGGGGTGCCTGCCTTGGACCCTGACCTGTGGGCCCTGGCACGTATCAAACAGTGAAGCACTTACACTTTTGAACAAACGCTTGATGATCCAGGAGAGCTAAGCCTTCTGTCCTCTCTCCCATCCAGGCCTCTGCCAGGCATGGCTTTGTCACCCGATAAACCAGGGACCATGGGGCCCTGGGCTCGAACCCTAGACATTTTGGCAGGAAAGGGGCTGGGAGCAGGAGGGGAAGTGTCTGAGTCTGAGCCTGCCTGGTGCTCTGTCTGCAGGCTCCTGCTTCCGGCAGCTGGGCTGTCCGGCTCTGCTTCCTTTTGTCCTCCTGGTCAACCTCAGTTTCCCTGTATGAAACACCGTGATGTGTAAGAACGCTGTGAGACCCTGGGGCAGAAGGGCGCTCTGGAAATCTGAAAGTGCAGTTCAAATGTCAGTCATTACTTAGGACAACTGCCGTGGGCTGTCCTGCTCCGGGATCAGAAATTGGGGTCAGTGCAGAGTCACCTTCTGATAACACTGTCTCTCTACCCCACGAGGCGAATGAGAGTCAAATAGTCCCTGTAAGGACCCTGGAAACGTCTGCTAACTCAGACGGTCTCTCATTCCTGTCTCTCTACCCTAACCCACCTCTAACCTCTCCGTGTCCATTTCTTCACTATTCAAATGAGTTATATGAATGACCAAGAGCCATGATTTTCTTTCCAGACTCCGCTGCTCAGAACTTACTGAAGAATTCCCTTTGGGCTGTTGTTGATTGAGAAATGCCCGCTGCATTGAGAAATGTTCTCTGGCCACCTGACACCTGATGTCCCTGTCTGTTCAGCATGGTGGGGCCCACGGGGTGCCAGGAAAGCCTCTACTTCCTCCCTAATCTGAAGCAATAAGAAAAGGAACAGGGGCTGCATGAGTATCCTGCAGCCTTCGGGACAGGCAAACCTTTTGTGCCTTTGGTCCAAAGGGGCTCTTAGCCAAGGTGCTGATGGATTGCTAACACTGAGAACAGACAGCGACATTAATAACGTTGATGGTTCCTGAGCAGAGGGGCGGCTGTTGGAGACCACCCGCTGCCCGGAGAACAGACACCTCTCACTTTGAGAATCTTTCTGGCCTCCCAGCACCAGGCGTTGGCTCATGGCTCAAGCCACAGTGGCAACTGTGAGGTGGTGACAGCTCTGTGACTCCTTGGAGTTGGGCTGAGATCTCAGAATCCCCCAGTTTGGGCAAGTGCTTTCCCCTCTCTGAGCCTCCATTTTCACATCTGCAAAGCGGGTACTCCCTGTCCCCTCCCCGCCAATCTAGGATGAGAGGGATTGAATGAGATCATTTATGGAGGTGAGTGCATAGCACTTTGTAGAGAGAGACCCACCTTCCTGTCAAATCTCCCCGGTTCCTGGAAAGCTGCTGTTTTGTAATCAACCCTCTGTGACTCATCAAATAAGGGTACAAGAAGGACTTTCATGTGGCCTATAAATTGCCCTTGTGGGGCTCTAACCCACCTAGGGGCACATGCACATGGGTGACTATTGCTACAATAATTGTCTGTGTTTAGAAAGAACTAGAAAAACCCTACAAAGCTAATATACATTGATAAGGGAGGGGCAAGAGAAGAAACTATGGCACATTCACACTGTCAGACAAAAAAGTAATGAACGATAATAATTTCTTTCTCTACTGATTTGGAGAGATGTCCATGATGCATTCAGTGAAAAACATCTACAGAAAAATATGTACAGTCTGATTTTTTTTTTAAATAACAAATTACCTTCCTTTTCTTTCCACTCCTGTGGGCAGACAGAAGGAAAACATGAGAGAAGAAAAGAGATTACAGAGTTTCTTCAATTTGTTTGTAGTCATTTCTGAATTGCTTGCCTTTTTTTTTTTTCTAAACACATTTATCATTCCTTGTGGAAGGAAATCAAATTGTTGAAAGGCCCCTGGACACAAGCAGCCCCCGGTGAATGACATGAGTAGGTCAATGGAGGCTGGCGGTCTTGCCATTTCACCCTGCCCCGGTGGGAACGGTGTTCCTATTTGGGCCTTCACCAAACTGCAAATACCGCTGGTGGCACTGATGAAGGCAGGCTTCATCTGAACCTTGTCAACCTCAAGGTCGAAATAGGAGTGTATGTGTGAGCCTGTGTGCACCTGTGTGTGTTTGGAGGCAGGAGGTGAGACAAGTGTCGTCACTCCAATGCCATCTTTGTGTCATGTCTTCACACACCCACCCCAGTTCATGAATGAATACAGAGCCTCCCTAGCAGAGTGGTGATCAAGGAAATAAGGGTTGAAAAGATTTGTGATTTGGATGCAAACACGGGCCATCTGACTCCAAGGCCAAGGCCGCTATTCTAGGAAACTTCTACTTTAAAACCATCCCAATGATGGGAATGGAAGTGCTAAGTCTTTGAGCTCCATCCTTGCCAGGCCCCTGGCAAGGCGCTGTGGTGAGCGGTGATCTGTCCTCACAAGGACCCGCTGGTAGGAACCATTATCATTCCCATTTAACAGATGAGGACACTGAGCAGCTAGATTGCGGAAGGACACAAACTCAGAAAGGGAAAAGAAGGGACTTGAACCTCTACAGGGTGACTCCAAAACCTTGGGAGATGCAGCAATTCACCCCAGCCGTGCCGGCACTGAGCTCCCCAGCGCTGTGCTGGGTGGGAGCCAGTGCTAGGTGCCACTTGAAATCGCACCCGTGGGTGAAGGGGGCGCTGGGAGGCTCGCCCGGCTCTGCTGACCCTCTCTGGCTGGCCGTGATGGGTTTTTAGTGAGCATTCTGAGGCAACTGTGGCCTTCTCCAGGTCACCTCAGAGCATCTGGCTTCCACCTCCCTTGGAAGGCCTGCTGTTGGAACCAGCTCCTTGCTGCCCAGGCCTTGGGGCATGGTCCCCGGTGGCCCAGGCAACTCCCCAAGGCTCCCCCAGGAGAAGGCCACCCTCCCTCATCTAAGGCAGCATGGGCCAGAATTCACCTGCTTTCTTCCCACTGGATCCATTTTTGTCATTTCTGCCAACCCCTCAATCCATGATTTATTTACTAGTTTTATCGAAGGCACCTTTCTGCTTAAAACAACAACAAAAAAAAGATAAACTTTATTTTTAAGAGGCAATCTGTATCACTACTATACATGGAATACCAGCCTGGCTTACCATGAACAAAAGGTTCCTATAAAATAAAGGGATTGAAGCCCTGGCTGGTAGCACAGTGGATAAGGTGCCGGCCTGCGAACCCAAAGGTCCGCTGGTTCGATTCCCCAGCCAGGGCACATAATCAAGTTGCAAGCCAGGTTTCCAGCCTGGTCTGTGGCTGGAGGCAGGTGAAAGGCAACCATACATTGATTCTTCTCTCCCTCTCTGCCTCTTTCCCTTCCCCTCTCTCTGGAAATAATAAATAAAATTTAAAAAATAATAATAATAAAATAAAATAAAATAAAGGGATTGAGTGCCAGCCTGCAAACCAAAGAATCGCCAGTTCGATTCCCAGTCAGGGCGCATGCCTGGGTTGCGGGCCAGGTCCCCAGTTGGGGGCAAGCAAGAGGCAACCACACAATAATGTTTAATAATAATAATAATAGTAATAAGGGGTTATAAGCAGAACCCAGCCGTTCAATCCTGACAACACCCACCTTGCAGAGGCACCTGCTCTCCCCTCATAAAGTAAGACTGTGAGTATTGGAGAGGTGGTCACGACCCACTAGCACCCACCAGGCTTTCTTCTTGACACCACCTGGGTGCCTGCGACAGAGACTCTAGGGAAATGAGTGCTCCTGCCAGAGGACCTGTCCTGCACGTTGAGAAAATAGTTACGTATTGTTCCTTAACGCTAATGAAGACTTTTCCAAGACAGCCTGGCACCCCTGAGCTCTGCCCTGCCCGGCCCAGGGGCACGGTGTCCTGCCTGGGCACAGGGAAGGCAGCGCAGGGGGATGGGTTTGAGCTACGGGGGCAGCTTCTCCTCCTGGGACAGGGCGGCTTTCAGCAGCACATGCCTCTGGGGACAGCGGACAACGGGCTTGGGTTCTGGTCCTCCCAGGGCCAGGGAGACAGTGCAGTTTGGCCTGTGGTTCCAATCCAAGCTGGGAACTTGCCAAGCGGGTGATTTTTGGCAGTTGCTTGGTCCCTCTGAGCTTTTTGGAGGATAAGATAATCTCCCGTAAAGACATGCAGTGAAGCTGAACAAGAGGTGACAGCATGGGGCCCAATTCTACAATGAGACTTTGGTGACTTGGCAGGCAATGGGGTGGGGGGTGGCACGATTGGGCAGAGCCCAGTCTCGCCCTGGACCTCAGTCCTCTCCATAGCAAATTTGGGACTTGCAGATCAGAGGCCCCCAACTAGGGCCAGCTGGTCGCGCCCGATCGGCACGCACATTTTTTGGTAGGCCGCAAAGTATTTTCCGACCAGCTGCCAGCACTTTAAAGTCAGGGGATCGCGCGTAGAAGCCTGGGCTTCGCGTACCCCCTGAAAAACCTGCAGAGCTGACAACGCTGGGCCAGGTGGTACATTTGCCAAGCCCTGGGTGGAGGTTGTCCCCTGAGTCAGGACTACCCACCTAGATGGGCTTCTTGGCCTTTCAGGTTATTGAGGGTTTAACAGTCACAACAGCTATTATCTCAGAGATGAGGAAGCTGAGTCACAGAGGTTAAGGAACTGGTTCTACGTCGCACAAGGAGGAGCAGGAGAGCAAGGACTCGAACCCACGCAAGCTGGTTCTGTGTGGATTTATTTGAACTGTGCCAGGTGCTAGAGAGACAGGAGAGGTCACGAGGCACCCAGCCCTCTCCAACTCCACCCTTTGCTGGGGAAGCAAGGGTTAACCCTACCCTGCTCGTGTCACAGGACCAGAGGCTGAGCTCACCGGAGGTGGCTCCTCTCTGATGATAGCTGGTGTTGGCCCTGACTGCAGCCTCAGGCCCACGCTGGCCCCGCTGGCCCCTAGCTGGCCCTCAGGGCCCCTGGTGCAGGGGAGGCCCGCATGTCCTCTCTGTTTGGGTTTGGCAGAGGTGCCTAGCTGCCTTCTCATTGGCTCCCTCTCTCCTGTTTACTCTGCAAACAGCCAGCTGCCCCACACCACCATTTAGGGGCCAGGGGGCGGCAGCCTGGGGCACTGGGCGGCCTGGGCCTGTTTGAGCTGTCCTGGGACCTGCGCCTGCACGCGCCAAGAGCCCATTTGCCTAGGAATTAATGGGTCCCCACACCCCTGCTAGGTGCAGACACGAGCCGGGGAGGCAGCCAGGGAAGGCGGCAGGGAGGGGCTGTGGGCGGGGTGGGGGACAGCTGCTGGGCTCTGCCTGACTCAGCCCCTCGGGAACCCTGTGACCTCAGCCTGTGGGGCCTGGGGCCTCAGTTTCCCCCTCAGTATCTGCCCTTCCAGACCTCCAGAGTCTGTTGATGCCTCTGCCGTGGGTATAACAGCCGCACGGAATGTTGATTGCTGAGTTGGAAGAGTTCAGCACGAGGCACTGAACTGAATCTTTGAAAACTCGGCATTGAAGGATAAGACACTGTGAGCAGAGTGTACAAATTATCCATGCTTTCCTCGATGAGCTTCCACCCACTGAACACACCTCCAGGATCAGCACCCAGGTCAAAAAGCCGAATGAATAGTCGTTGAACACCAGAGGAAGTCCCCACATGCACTCCCTGGCCACTGATCGCCTCTGACTTTGAACCTCCATTGAAATTCCCTGGGGTAGGTGCTCATTTCATAGGTGAAGGAACCAGGGCTCGGAGTGGTCGGTCACACCGGCTCATGACTGACCTCACATGTGAACGCGGGTCCTGGATCTGCAGAGCTCCTACATTAACCATTGGGCTGGGAAGGGGTGGGCCCGGGCTGTAGGCCAGACAGGCCATGTAACCGGCTGCCCTTGTCTTCCAGGCATGTTCAGTCCGAAGTCAACCACTCCTCAAGAGGTGTAACTGTTGTGTTAATTTCTCTTCTGTCTTCCCCAGACCATAGGGACAGAGCCTGTATCTTGTTCCTTTGCTATGCAAAGCCCTGCCTTGTACCTTGTACATAGCAGGGGCTCAATAAATGCTTGTCAAGGGACTGATGAATGAGATGATGAATGAGGGAATGAATGAATGAATGAATGAATGAACAGGAAAGGAGGAAGAAAGGAGGGAGGGGCAGGAAGAGTAGGAGCAAGCTCCCATCCCAACTTCTGGGCTTTTCCTTCAGGGCCGCCTCCCCCGACTTCTCTCTGCACTAAATCAGAACCTTTTCTCCAGCCTCTGCTCTCCAGCCCCAGGCCTCTGTAGAGCCCCAGTGACCACTAAGAAATGTGGGCTTACCTGAGGGTGGACAAAGGCTAGAAAGAGCCGAAGGAGCCCAGCTCACCTCCCAGGGTGGCTGGAACCCAGGCCCACTCACCCTCACCCTCTTCCTAATTATACCCGGAGCTTCTGCAGCCCTGGCCTTCGCTCACATGCGTCTCCAGCTGGAGGGGCCTTCCCTTGGTCAACCCACCTGGCCGGAATGTCCACTCATCGGACCTGTTGGGACTCAGCTCAAGGGCCTTGCTAACTTCCTTGTCTGATTTCCCTTCCCCAGGGACAGAAAGCCTTGCTCCAGCATTTCCGCCCTTCGGTAACTTCAGTGCTGCTCCACAGCCATTCTCACCTCGTGGGTCCCAGCGACAAGTGTGGCTGTCGGCCGGGTGGCCCATGGCACCTGTCCCGACAGTCACAGAGGAGCCTGTTGGCCACTCTGCCTCTCTTGCAGGACTCGGGCTGTTGTGGACAACGGCAGCCCCGGTGGGGTCAGCGGTCCCAGCAGCGGCCAGCCTCCCCCCTCGCCCTCATCCCAGACTGTGCGCTTCGCCCTGTCCCTGCTCCGAGCAAGGGTTGGGGACGTAAGCATGAGGGAGCCTGGCTGCCCTGAGCATGTGCAGCAGGCTGGGTCCTGGGCTGAGCACCCCATCTTTTGTTGCCTTCGTCCCACATTTTACAGAGGAGCGGCTGAGGCTCCAGGGAGGTGAAGGGACTAGCTCAAGGTCACACAGACATCAGGGGGAAAAGCTGGGCCTGAAGGACGGTTCTTCTTAACCCTAGACCTGCTCGCTTTTATTATAATAGTAGAAGCTGTTATTAAATGGCCCCGATGGAAAGGCTCCAGGGCTCCGATGCTACAGCCTGAGCTAGAGCCTGAGTTTGGTCTTCCTGGCTGAAGGCCAAGCGGGCAGCGGCTCTCTTCCCTCCCCTGTCCAGGCCTCAGTGGCCCTCCGACCCAGGGCTGTCCCCCGACTAGCTCCCTGGTGCCTACCAGCTACCTCGATTGTGTGTGTGAGGTGGCAAGGAGAGAGGGCCACTGCTCCCTGCCACCTTCAGGAGCACCTCTTCCCAGGCAGCGAAGACCCACTGCCACTCCCAGCCCTCTGCACGGCCCCCAGCAGCCCTCAGAAGCCACAGGGACAATCACGCCTGATCTGGGAATCGCTGACGTGGAAAAACCTTGGGGAACAAGTCCTGTTGGCTCTGGGCAGGTGCAGCTGTCCCTGCCCTCAGCCCCGAGTTCTGAGTTCCTGCTGGCTGGCCCCCTCCCCCAGGCAGGAGATGGAGGGAGCAGGTGCCCAGAGGGCGCCCACAGACATGGACACACCCACCCTGGCCCCAGCAGCCCCTCTGCCAGCGCAAACCTGTCCCCACCCTGGAGAGAACACCCGCTGGTCAGAGCGAGGCTGTGCCTGCCGCAGGAACGCAGTTCAGCTTCTGTTCGCTATCTCCCCCCCAAAATAAAGGCCATCAGATGCCCCTGATCTCGAGGTCCCGGCTCTTTGGGAAGCGACCCCCTCCTCTGACGAGTCCCTGTAAGAAAGTCCTGGCTCGGGGGAGAGCTGTCAGACATACCACCAGCAAGCTGCTCATGCTGTCCATCTCACGGCCACGGCCCGTTTCTGGATGGGAAATGCCCTTCAAGGGAGGACATTCACCTTCCTTGTGCATAGGGTCCTCCTTGAGGGCAGGAAGTTGGTCACTCACGGGCGTTTCTGGAGCTCTGTCTTGGGCTCCGACTGGCCTCCCCAGCTTAGTGTACTGCACATACCTCAACCACAGGCTGTCCATCTGTCTGTTCATTCCCCAACCTATCCAGCAGAAATCTGCTGGGTGCTGGCCGGGTGCCACCCTGAGGACCAGCGGCGGAGGCGTCCTGCCTATGCAGAGCTGACCGGGGGTGGAAGAGAGACAGGTCATCCGAGATCACGATGCGGGCAGCTACGTGCTTTGATGGGGTCCACCATGCGTCACACCAGCGCTCTCGGGCCAGCTGGGCTTTGCCTCATGTCGGCTCTTCCAGGAGCAGAGGGCAACGCCCAAGGCAGGGAGTGATCAGATCAGTGTTTTCGGAAAGTCATCATGGACTTGAGAGTATGAGATTGGAGGCAGACACAGGCTGGGAGGCTGACCCACAGGCCTGACCTGGGCAGCAGGGAAGGGACTGGATAGGGGGGAGGAGAGAATGGATGGGGATGGATCCGAACACTGTCTGGGAGGCAGTGCCAATAGGGCTCCGTGTGAGAGAAGATGGGGGTGGTGAGGAAGGGCGAGGGTCAAGGGCAACTCCATGCGTGAGGCAATGAGGTGGTGTTGGGGCCTTCGCTAACGAGTGAGGGGATGATGAGAGCGGGTGCTGACCCACCAGGCCTGTCACAAGTCCGAGGGGCTGGGAGGGTGCTCAGACTTTCCATCAAGGCAGTCCTGCCCCTGAGATGATGGCCGTGGGGTGCTATGGGGAGGGGATTGCCGTTGGCTTAGGACAGGAGAAAGGTGTGGTCACCTCAGAGTGGTGATTTCAACAGAAGATTCTCAACCCATGGGGACACTTGTCAATATTTTAGATGGTCAGAACTTGGGGATAGGGGTGACAGGCTATGGCACCAAGTGCGTAGAGGCAGGGCCCATTTCAAAGAACAATCGCCCCAAATGCCCTACCTTAGAGACGTCGAATCAGGAAGTGCAATCCTGGTGGCTGTGGAGCCAGGTGCTCGGGGTCAAACCCCAGCTGTACCACTTAGCACTGCTCACGGGCAAGTTACAGCTTTTAGGTTCTCTGTGCCTCACGCTAAAGGAGCTAACGGTTGTCAAGCATTCAGCATGGCACCTGGTGTAGGGGAGCTAAGCGCCGAGTTAAAGTGAGTGGTTTCTAAGCCTGTTTACCAATCAGCTCAACTGGCCACATTCCATGAGTAGGAGGAAGCTGATCTTTCTAGAGCAGTTCTGGGCACTGGGTAAGACACCTTTATTATGTAAGCTGGTTATGACCACAGTGGTCATAACTGCTGTAAGGTAGGCACCACGCCAAGTGTTTTACATGCATTAGCTCATGCTACCCTCGCAGAAAACTCCATCAAGTAGGAACTTTATTCCCATTTTACAGGGAGGAAAACTGAGACTCAGAGAGGTGGTGTGCAAGCACTAGGGACATGTGGTGAATAAGGCTTATCTGTGGTCTCCAGGGCCTTGCTCTAGTTAGACCAAAAAAAAAAAAAAAAAAAAAAAATTGACACAATAAGTTAAGAGAAAGCTTAATTTCCCCTCTGCCTCATCTGACACTCGCTCAACAAATAATTAATAAGCATCTACTAGGGGCCAGGCCCTGTCTCAGTTGCTTGGGTTCTGGCCCCCAGACAGCTCACAGTCTAGTGGGCAAGACTGATTACAAGATAACGCAAGCTTTGCATACCCACCAGCATCCGAAGCACTTGGCATTTTCCCAGTGCCTGGTTCTGACATGCTTTGGTTCACTTAACCTTGAAATTTGTCATGACAAGGAACGACTGCTCATTGTACGGGTTAGGGGATGAGGTTTTGAAAGATGAAGTAACTGGCCTAAAGTATGACAGCTGGTCTATGGTGGAGCCAAGGGGTGGAACCATGGTCTTTCTGAAGCCAGGGCTCAAGGTCTTAAATCACTCAGATGGATTCCCCTTGCTCATGTTCAGTTCCTACTCCTGACTTTTTGCCCCGGAATCTCTGAGCCTCAGCCTCTGGGTGTGGTTGAAGCACCTCAACATGTGGGAGAGGTGTTTCATGGTTCCAAGCCGGCAGGGTCCTGAGAGATGGAGGGATGCCCAGAATGGGGGCCAGGGGCTTGTCCTATGGAGCCCAGGTGAGCAATGGACAGGGCAGGGCATCCTAGGGCATCACCCTGCCCCCCAAGTCTTCTGGGGGCACCTCGGTCATGAGGCAGGATCTCCATGCACAGAGGTGATTAGGAAAATGTTAGTTCAACCGTTCTGTGCAGTGAAGGAAGAAGAGGAAGCCTGGAATGACATCTTGCGAAAGGTGCTCCCTGCAGGGACCCAAGGAGGTGTTTATTCACCTTTCTGAGTTTCCTTTCCAGGTTTCCTTCCAGTACCAGGGCCACAGGGCACTCCTACCGTCGCCAGATGCGGGCCAGCATGCCCACTGCTGCCCGCGTGCTGAGCCGCCAGCATGCCCTGCGCACAGACATTCCAGCCTCCCCGGCTCCCTTTATTTCCCAGCTATCTGCGGAGCATCCCTCCGGTGCCAGGCTCTGGTACCTGAAAGTCATAGTGCAAACAGGGTCCTAAGGCCGAGCCCGGCAGATGCGGTTCTTGCCTTCCCGGCGCACCCAGAATGAAAGCTGTTTGCCGATTGGTTATAGCCGGGGGTGTGGGCTTTTGCCCCCAGCAACAGACGACCTCTAACGAGGACATGGAATGTTCCGGAACGAGGGCATCAGGCAGTCTCCGCACTCACCTGGATGGTCCCCAGCAGCTCCTCTCAGGGGTGGTGGCCACAGACCGGACAGGACTTTCATGAGTGGGCGTGGGGAAACCCTTTACAGGGGGAAAGAAAGACAAGCCATGGAGCTGCCCTGTTGTAGACCTGGCAAACCATGGCTGAACGACAGGGGACAGGTAGGGAAGCTGCGGCCGGGAGCCGGAAAGTCTGAGGCTCGAGGTTGGACACCCAGGTCCAGCCTGGACCTGAAAGCCCCTCCTGGCTGTCGGTGCCAGGCGTTATCCGGTTTGCCGTTTTATTGATTTATTTTCCCCCTACACTTCGTTTGCCTGGGTTATTCATCCCTTGAAACTCAGAATTCTGACTGATATGGGGGAGGGCGATGGGGGAGTCAAGCGGGCTGAGACGGGGCACTTGAGAGGGGGCTGCAGGGGCTGGGGGGGGGCGGCAGCCTGAGGGAGGGTGCACCAGGGTTAGCAGGAGCCTGAGCAGCATCCCCTCCTGTTTACAGAAAACAGGAGAGGTGCCCCTGCCTCCCCGGGACCTCAGCAGGGATGGGGAGGGTTGACGGAGAACCCCCTCCAACCCTTCCGATAAACTGGGGTAGGGGATGGGGAGGCATGTGGCTGGGAGGGTGGGACCATAGTCCCCAGGTTTTTAGCCCTTCCCTCCTCGTAAGCTTGGCTTCATTAAGAGGTTCCCCATGCCTCTCAGCAGACCCCCTTTCGAGCTCTCCCCCCACCTCCTCCCCACGGAGCCTCCAAACTCTCCATCTAGGCTGGGGCCAGAGGAATAGGATTTCCCCAAACTTCCAAGGTGATTCTCAGACTTTCCAGGTTTGGAAACCAAGGCTGTAGCTCAGAAGGCCACCTGAGGGATGGGAGACCGGGGACAGCAAGAAAAGAGGCTTCCTGGTCACACACACAAGTCAGTGGCTGAGCCCAGCATGCAGGTCTGCGAAGCAGTGAGGGCCTGGAGGGCAGGAGGCAAAGGACACGGACCCCCAGGGCCTTGCTCCATTTGCAGACCTTGCAGGCCAGCACGCAGGGCTCCAGGCACCCCCAGACTGGGTGCTAACCGAGAGTCACCAGGCTCTGAGTGAGTCCCCCTCCAACAACCACAGAGCTAAGGAAGGCTGTAGAATCATGGTCAACTTTGTCCCCGCCTGCTTTTCAGGTTCTCAGGAAGCCTAACCTTCCAGCAAGCCGGAGTCACTGTGTTTTAATTTCTTGTCGCTCCAAGCAGGGGCCCTGGATCAGTGGTCTCACCCTGGAGCCTGGAGAATCTTTGACTCCCCCCAGCACATCTACTAAATTCAGGATCTCTTGTTTGAATCCTGTGGGATGATTCTTCACACCCCGAGGTTTGACCGGAGGGCCCTTTCACTCTATAGCATGAAATAAGCACCGATGACTCTGCAGGCATGCAAATCAGCCTCTTGGATGTGTTTGAATGGGCTGTGAAATGTTTGGTCTCACGTGCATTTTTGCAAGGTCTGGTTGGAAATCCATCAAGGGAATTAGCGAGGGAAAACAAAACAGCCACAGCAGCAAGAATAAACAGGGAAGCCTGGCTTCGTAGGGGAGCCTCACAACTTCTCTTGCAAGTTAGTTTGATCCTCATAAAGGTGCTTAACCTGAAGTAGGAACGCCTGCCCATCCACCTGCTCCGGCCTGTTGGGAGTTGGTACTTGGAGAGCAAGGGGCCTGGCCAGGAGCCGTGCCCAGCACATTACACACTTGACCATACGGCATTCCCACCGCAACCTTGGAGGGGTGTTAGTACTTCTGATCCCTTCTGAGCAGATGAAGGGACATGCAGGTACAGTGACTCGTCTGTGCGTGTCCTCTTGCCCTCCACGTCCATTTTGTTATCCTGTCCCTGCTATCACCTGTTTTCCTAGATTCTGTAGGTCTCCTTGGCTCCCTTCCAGCCAGCATCAGCTATATTTACCGTCGTGCTCCTATTGGCTGCAGAGGAAGATTAAAGGGAGTGTATTGGCAGTTGGGCAGGAATTGCAGGCCTTGTTGTTGAGACTTAAAATGATGTCAAGGTTGCAAAATATGTTGTATTTTTAACCAAAACAGTCCCTCCCTCCCACCCTCCTTCCCTCCCTTGGAACTTTCTGAACTTTCTTTTCCTTCAGTCCTTTCTTCTTATTTCATAGGAGCAAACAAAGCCCAGACTTCTGCTCTAAAGGGCACTCAGGACCTGCCCGCAGGCAAGAGACAAATCAAGTGACCCTGCTAAGCCTGGGGCTCTTTCAGGAGGAGGCGGGTCCTGGTAGCTTTTCAGCCCCGAAAATGAAAGCAGTTGCCAGGGAGGAAGAAATCTGGCCTGGCTGGAAGGTGGAATTTAGGCAGAACAGAGGGGGACAGGTGAGGGTCCCTCCCCACCCCAGGGGACTTGGGGGACTTCCCTGTTTCAGGGCATGACATTCTGGCTGAGGAAGGGTGAGCTGGACAAGTTGTAGCAGTTCGGATCTCAAAAGTCCCCAAGGGGCTAGGAGGCGTCCCTGAGGAGTCGTCCGAGGCCCAGGGAGCTTATTTACACGACTTGTCCCAAATCACGCAGCCATGTAGGTGGCAGAGCCCATCCCAGCAGGACAGCAGAGCCTAGCGGGTGACATGCCTGACGTAAGCAAACCTGTTCCCAGAGCCTCCAGATCTTTCCAGAGCTTTTCCTGGGCTTCGCTGCCTCCCCTGGAAGACTGGGGAGTTTTGAACTGAGCTGGAGGGAGAAATGAGGGTGCCTGAAGATTACAATGACCCCCACAACTGAAGCGCTCTCGAACCAAAGCTCAGCCCTTTCCTTCTCCCAAACTGACACTCACAGACTGGTTGAAACAAATGGAACGACTCTAGGTACACCCAGGTGATTCTTTCCACTTTAGGTGACAGGCTAGGCTTTGATTTTGATGTAAAGAGAGGAGTAGGGGGGAACGTCCGGTGTAAGTTAGCAGGGCTGGGCCGCAGCTAGATGGAAAAGGGTGTATGCTGAGGACGTTTCTCTCAAACCAGAGCAGAGGGGAAGCAAGAGATCATAATCAGAGGCAGGACAATTTCTGGAAAATGCTGAGTAGTGAAGTCTAGAAACCAACCTCCCAAAGCAATTTGGAAATTCAGAGAAGCCAGGTAAACATCTTCTCTAGTTCAGCAGAAACAATTCCTGCAAAGGAATCCAGTCCACATCTCCTGACTTGGAGACCTGGGGCCAAATCTCATTCCCTCCCCCCACCACCCGGAGGCAGGACGGAAATCTCTCTGGGCTTCAGGGCTCTGGTGGAGAAAATGAGAAACCTAATACCTGGAAAGGTGGCTGGAAGGTGGCTGTCCGGAGGAGGACAGCTGAATGGAGCAGCTCTCTGAACACTTGCTCCGAATCTCGCCTAGTTCATGTCGCGTAACCTCATTACTTCCACGTTCCCACCAACATCTTTGTTGGCATGATGTGTACAAGACCCTGGAAAGGGAAATAGTGCTATTTCTATCCTCGTTATTACTTTTATGGCAGGAGACGTGGCCACCTCCTAGTCCAGGGCGTGAGGTAAACTTCTCCAAATCGTGTGAGTGACACTCAGGGAGCCTTCCCTGATCTCACAAGAATTCTAAATAATCCTGTCTCTCCAGAATGGTCCTCTAAAACATATGCCAGCTTTCTTGGCCATGTGCCCTACCCCTGGGCTGTCAGAATGGGACATGGCAAGTCATGGGCAAGAGCTAAGAATGGTTGTGAGGGACAGTCCTCACTGGGGCAATGCACGCCCAGTTCCAGGTGCCAGAGTTCTATGCACATGGATGGGTGGAGTGAGCTCATGGTGGTAACATTCTGGGCAGCCAGATATGGAAGCTTCTGAATTATGGTGGGTTTTCTTCCCCTTTTATTTGCCTTTTCAGATCTGTATTTTAATGATGTTCCTCCAAAGAGTTTACGTGATGTATGAAAAAGGTAAGCCATTGTTAATGTGACGAGAATGGCTTGCATGACATGGGTGGAACCTGGCAGCCTAGGCGCGTGGAATGGAATGAACCCGCGTGAACAATGACAACTTCACTCTCCCAGTCAACGAGGGTGGTGGTCACCATCGAGGGAAATCTGCATCAGATTTTGCACTGAGCTCGAACATTCCTCCAGAAACTATTTGGATAATTTGAGGACTACAGTGATGGGCAACTGGTGATAGGCAGCTCATCACAACATTGTACCCACTCATGTGTCACGTCTCATGCAGAGTTTTTTGGCAAAAACATCAAATTGCCCAGGTGACTGAGCCTCCCAAGAGCTCAGATTTGGTGCCCTGTGACTTCTGGCTTTCCCCAAAACTAAAATCACCGTTGAAACCGAAGAGATTTCAGACAGTTGATGAGAGTCAGGAAAATATGACGGGGCAGCTGATGGTGATGGTGAGAACTACGTGAGGTCCCCAGGTGCCTACTTTGAAGGGGAACGAGGTGTCACTGTCCTATGTACAATGTTTCTTGTGTCTTCTTCAATAGCTGTCTCTATTTTTATGTTGCATGGCTGGATACCTTCTAGACGGACCTTGCATATAATGTGAACCATTGAAAAAGTAATGTACCCCTGGCTGGTGTAGCCCAGTGGGTTGAGCGTCAGCCTGTGAACCAAAAGGTCACCAGTTTGATTCTTAGTCAGGACACATGCCTGGACTACAGGCCAGGTCCCCAGGGGGGGACGCACAAGAAGCAACCACGAGCACTGATGTTTCTCTCCCTCTTTCTCCCTCCCTTCTCCTTCTCTCTAAAAATAAATAAAATGTAAACAAATAATTAATGTGTTTCCTTTCTTACTTTCACCCCGCCAAGATGGGTCTCGTGAGCACAGAATCCCAGACTGGAGGATGAAATGGTTGAATGGAGTGCTTTACAATTCATAAAGGAATGGCTCAATCCTGGAAACCCTCTTTAGGGGCAGGTGGACCTCATGCTGCTCCTCACTTGACCTCCAGGAGACCCAAGGGACATAAAGAGCCCTTTATCTTTCTCCCAGGTCCCACCACAAGCAGGTGACTCAGGGTCCCGTGAAATGTAGAAGGTTTCTTATCAGCTTGGGCCTGGCAGATGCTATCATACACAACCCAGGGCCACACAAGGCCCCAGTCCCGGCTTGTGTGCCTAGCCTGTTGCCCCCAGATTTCCTCAGAAAACCATCTGATAAGATGCATTTAGCTATGGAATTTGCATGATCCTGACAATTTTCATTCAAAACATATGCAAATACTGAGGGCAGGTTTCTGGGGACAGAGGTTGTGATGAAATGCTTCTCAACTTTTAACCAAATGACTCTATTAACCTCAAGAAGAGGAACTTTTGATTTGGGCCTCTATTTGCATGGAAAGGACAGTTGGACCCCTGCTGGTTCCTTCCCTCTTCTGGCTCCTTCTCTCATGTCTGGGTGGGCGAAATTGGCAGCGGGATCTGGTGGTGACTCTTCTGAAGTGGCTGAGATCCTGGGCTCCTTAGTGGAGTGACTATGAAGTCCCCCGGAGTCCTCCCACTGGGCCTGGGTGAGACGGGCTCCGGGCACCGTCCCAAGCCACTGGGCAGTGGTTGGAGCCAGCACTTACCAGAAGCAGGCTTTTTGGGCCGCCCAAGGCACCTGCCCGTTGTGTTTGTACAGCGGCAGGGGCGGCCAGTGGAGGAGGTCGTGCACAAAGAGACAAGGGCCGTGCAAACCCTGCTAATTCTTTGGAGCCCAGGACGTGCCGATCTCGAGGGGTAACCCGATATCCTGCCAGGGAAGGGCCGATGGCCAGGGAGGCTGGGAATTTTGCAGAGGTCTTTCCTGCTTCCTTGGCCAGGCCTGGTGGCGCAGGCTACCACCTCCTCAATTCCAGACGGGACGTCTGTTCAAGCCACGGTACCCACTTCAGGGATCCTCAATCCTGTGCACGTGCAACTGCCTTTAGTTTAATGCTCTGCTGTCAGTGCCTGGAAATCCCTGATAATTGTTTTAACAAGGGGCCCCCATTTTTAGTTTGCTTTGTGCCCCACAAACTATGCAGCTGGTCCTGGGTCTGAGTGACATCTCAGAGCCCTGGGATTGCCCGGGAGACCTCAGGGCCTTCGCTTGGCATTCAACACCCTTTCCAGTTCAGCTTCCTGACGACCTGTCCAAGCCACCCAGGGACCCGTTGCCTCTGGCCAGAAGCCCTGCCACACTCCTCCTTGCCTTTGCGCTTTGTGTCCCCTGTGCCTGGTCCACCTTTCCCTGTCCCAGTGTCCCTGTGGGCTCCTACCCATTCAGCAAGAGCGTGGAGAAGAACTTGTTTTCTTCCCAAAGGTTTCCTTGCAACCCTGCAGGCAGAGTTAGTGGCTCTGTCCTCAGCGTGCTCAGGGCCCCTGAGTGCCATCGGAGCATTAGCAATTTGGAGCCTGAGGGTGTATCTGTCTCTTAGGGTGTTTCGAATATTGACCCAACCGTCTTGGCAAGGCATCAACAGATTAGCTGATGGAAAAAGGCCTGGAGAGCCCAGGAGCTGGAGCCCCGGAGGCCCTGTGCAGGGCCTGGGCTTAACCCTTCACTTGCTGGATGGTGGAGGTTGGGACTTCTTCAGAGACCAGGGCAGTGGCTGTTTACCAGCTGAGGTGGCCACGAGGCGGGGTGTGGCAGGTGCTCTCCAGGGAGGGTGGCCTGGGTGCAGGGAGGGTTTGGAAAGATAGAGACAGGAAGGCGGAGGGCGCCAAGGAGGGGCGGGAGAACAGGATGAGTTGAGGAGGTCATGGGATAGGAGGGGTTAGACAAGGAGGCTGTAGAAACAGGGTGGGGAAGGAGGAGGCAGCTCGCCTGCCTGGAGAACCTTCCAGGCCCCAGGAGTGCCCCAGGTACTTTGCTGACATCACCTCTAGTCCCAAACCCTCCCTGCGAGGTGGAGACAATGATTTCATTTCACAGGCTCAGACCCAGGAGGCGGCCGGCCTGGGGCTCCCCAGCCCCACTCACCCATCCATCCATGCCTGCTGGGTTCTGTGTCCCGTCACTTCCTCCTCGCACCCACTGGGAAAATGAGCTGTGTCTACGGACCTTCCTTCTTCAAGTCTCCCCTGCCTAACTGACATGGCGGGGAGACTGCCTCTCCTCCCTGTCACGTCTTTATGAACTCTAACTGGGGGAAACGGCGTTAGCTACATACCCTGCGAGGGACTTAGGACAGGGTTAGGTTTTTTTACCTTGACTCTTATCATTTGGGGCTAGATTGTTCTTCCTTGTTGGAAGGCCTGTCCCAGGCCTTGTGGGATATTTAAAAACACCTTGGGCCAGTAGATTCACTCCTTCCCCCTCCATCACCCGTTGTGACAACCAAAAATGTCTCTAGACATTTCCAAGAGTCCCCAGTGAGGGGGGTTGGGGAGCAAAATCATCCTGTAGCTGAGGACCTCTGCGTTGGACAGACGGCTAGCTGGGGAGGATATGGCCCCTTTTGCACAGGTTTTAGGTGCTGATGGGTCAGGCTGGTCGCAGGGGGTGGACATCATGACCTCTGCAGGGCCTTGTGGGCGGCCCTGCGGATCTGGGTGGGTGCCCCCCCCCCCTCTATGGGCGACTGGACTCCCATAGAGACACTTTGTCCAGCAGGTCCCTTCCGCCTGCACCCCCAGGACAGCTGGACCCGGTGGTCAATTATGAAAATGAAAAATCCAGGCCTCAAATGAGTATTTTCCTTCAGGACTTTGATTCTCCTGTAATAAGGGCCTGGTGAACAAAGCATCTCAAGAATGTGGCGTTGATAATGAAAATAGGCTCCTTCCCCACTGGGCAGCGTCCTGGCCGGAACCGGCCGTCCCCTCTCCGGGCCCTGGGTACCGCCTCCTGAGGGAAGCAAGCATCCTTATGAATGTTTGGCTGCATATCAGGAAAAACGAAACAAAACTCACCTCCACCCTAACATCTTGTGATTGATACGGTGATTGTTTCCCATTCCACAGGTGAAGACACTGAGGCTAAGTCTCCTCGCTCCAGGGCTCAGAGCTGCTCAACAGAGCTGCTGGGATTTGAACTCAGGCCGCTGTTTCCAGAGCGCTGCTCTAAAGAACGGAGCCTCCTCCACCGCACAGGGGCCACTGCGTACAGGAGGCCGCGACGCTGAGTGTTGGGGTCCCTGGCCACCGGGGGCTGTGGGACCAGGGGTTGTTCCTGCCTCCCTGGCTCCAGGAATCTCACCGTGTTCTGCAAACGACAGTAGAGGGTGGACAGGGAAGGCCTGCTGGGCTGGGCTGGGCTGGCCAGGGAAACCCACCTTCTTCAGACCCTAATTCTCTGATGTTTTCCCCCAAAGGGGATGCCTCCAAATCAGAGTGCCAGGCAACGGTATGTTCCCAGGAATCAGTGTAGGGAGGCAGTTTAGGTGCCAGCTTGGACCCCGAGGGGGCTGGACTGGGCTGCAGGGCCCTCTCTGCCCCTGATACCTGCGCTCATTACTACACACCTGGGCGTCCTCATCGGTAAACTGGAGAACACAGTCCCAACTTCACACACTCGTGCCACTTACGACACATTAGTGGGACAGCAAATGTGAAGCCTGAGACACAGGCTCTCCGGAGATGCTTGACTGCTATGGAGGATGTGGAGGTCACCGAAGGGCCTTGGGGTCCGTTTGGCTCACCTGTAAAATATGGGCAAGGATAAAAGTCCCATTTCAGAGCCAAGGGCCCTCGGTGAAAAGCCCTGGGAGCAGCAGGGGCGGGGACAGCACGTGCAAAGGCTCAGAGGTGGGATCCGTGTGCCCTGGTTCAGGGTTCCAGGGAGTGAGACGGCTCAGAGAGGGACAGGGGGAACATTTTAAAGAGCTGAGGTGCAAGGTTGGTTATCTCCAGCTTTGAGGTGGAAATCGTCTCCTGGCTTCTGAAGTCCAGGGACAAGACATGGTGACAAAACTGAAGTGGTTGCTGACTGTGTACCCTGTTCTCAGCCAGGGCCTGGGGCCCAGAGCTGGGTTCCCAGAGAAGCGAAGGTCTGTGGCACGAAGGAAACCGCTTGGCTGGGCCGGGAAGGAAGAGGATTCCAGGACATGAGGCCCCGGGGCAGGTGCCTCCTCCTCCTCCTCCTCCTCCCCAGGCCCTCGTCTCTGCTGCACACACCCCCCATTATGTGGGGCTCACAGTGGGCTGATTGTGGGCACCCAGGACCCGGGGCTGGGCTGGCGCGCAACCCTGCTAATAACAGCCACTATCCATCAAGGGCTTACGGCCTGCCAGACAGAGTGACGCTTCCGGGACATCATCTCATCTCATTTAATGCTCACGGGGCTCTGCAGTGCAGGGACGGTGCTCCTTGTTTCACGAGGGGGCCAACCAAGGTTCAGAGAGGTGCAGGCGTCGGCCAGGGTCACACAGCGGGCCAGCAGTACAGCCAGGATTCCGTGGCGAGGGATCCAGCTCTATGGCCTTAACGAGGGTGCCCTGCAGCCCTGCAGGGGCCCGCTTTTCTGAACAGGCACCACCCCGCAACCTTTTCTACAAGTTCCTCTAAGTTCCTTTGCACTCCAAGCAAGTCCCTCCGACGTGCTGTGAGTGCCTTCTGCGTTTGGTGTTTGAAGACGCGTCTTTCGGGTGCACCTCAGGGTCCAGGGTGACGTTCAGAGCCCGTTCGTGTCCACCTCTGGAGTCCTGCCGGAAGAGGTGCTGTGTTTTGGTTCAAGGTCCTCAGCGCCTGCACATAGTAGGTGCTGAGGGCTGACTGAGTGAATAAAGTGCCTCTTCCCAGCACCCTGCCCCCTCTCATCCCTGCCCAGCAGGCCCACTTCTGGACTTGTCCCACGCCCCAGCGGTGTAGCAAAACACTTACATGGCCGTGGTGTTTGGAGTCAAATTCTGGCTTTGCTACTTACTTGCTGTGTGACCCTGGGCGACAAAGTTAACCTCTCTGGGACTCCGTTTCCCAACTCCCTAAATGGGGATCATAATAGCACCTCATTCCAGGGCAGTGGAGAAGATTTCAGAAACCAGTGCACACTTCCTGGCCCCTAGTGAGCCCCGTACGGAAAAGGCAGGTGCGGGGGTAAGCCTTCCCTGTCTGGTCTTGTCCTCTGCTGTTATCCACGACAGAACCGAGCTGGCCCGAAAGATGGAAGCGCAGGCTGTGGGACTTGGCGTATGGTCTCTCCCCGTCTTGTGTCCAGTATGGCAGGCTAGTATTTTTCCAAAGCTGGTATTAATCTGTAAACCTATCCAAGAAAATCCTGCAGATTTTCAAACCCCAGCTGGGTCTGCCTTCAAGCCCACGCTGGGCTGATTTAATTCACGTGCCTCAGTGGCTACACCTGGCTTAGAGGGGGAGCAGAGAGGAACCTCCAAGGAGAGCGGCTGTCAGTTGGAGGAGGTGCCCCACCCCGGACACACACCCCCTTATGGGGGGCCCACAGAGGTAAAGTGGTGATTGTAAGGTCACCTAGCGAAATGAGAGAAAGCGCTAGAATGTGAACCCGGTCTTCTTCCCAAGCCTGGGCCTCTAACTATGACACAGCACTGTGGCTCTTCTGGGCATGCCCGGGGGCAAGTGTCCTTAGGGCCATGAGACCCCAAAGGGGAAGGCGTTTCCTGGGTGGCACGTCTCATGCAGCAGGGACTTGTATGGCTGACCGTGTTCTCCAGTGGGGTGCTACCCAACATCCCGCCTGAGAATGTGATCGGGGGCCCCACCTCCTTCTCCCACCAGGCCTGCAGTCCCTGCATCATGCTGAGAGGCTGGGCTTCTGTGGGAGGGGGCTTCCTCTGGCAGTCACCCGCCAGCATGCGCCCCAACACCACAGTGCCCCACAGCATGGCTTGCGCGGGCCCCAGCCCCAGCCCTGGGTGACGGCACTGTGTCTGCTCTTTCACAGTCACTACCAGGGGCGTCTGCCTGCTGCCGAGGCTGTGGCTGGGGTTCCAGGTTGGCTGAGACACCCAGAAAAAACCGCATGGCTCAGGGCTTTCCACCTACAGCGGACAAGGGGGCCAAGCCCAGGAGCTCTGCCAAACCTGGCTCCAACTCTGTCCACCGGGCAGGACTGGCTCAAGCAGGGCTCCCTCTGCCTGCGCCTGGGTCAGCACCCCGGGGCCCGGGCCCAGGATCTCCTTCATCTGTGCCCTAGAAAGTTCTAGAAGACCCACTGGGGAGTGGGTAGAGGAGTGTAGAGAGAAGGGTGTCTATTCCTTGTCTTCACATGATCTCTTCGCTGCTCCGGTTGGCTGAAGACTGGGGCACCAAGAGGGCAGCGGGGAGGAGAGGAGGTCCTTGGGGACTGGGGAAACTGAGGCTGAGGAATAATCAGGATTCCACCCTTAGAAATCATTGGGGGAGGTTTGGATTTTATCCTGGGAGCGTGACGAATTAAAAGTAGGTTTAAGCTGGAGGGGGACACCATCCAACTAGTGTTCTAGAAAGAGTTCTGGAGCAGTGATACCAAAGTACGTACCGGTCAGGGTTCTCCAGAGAACTAGAACCAACTGGACATCATTTATTTACCTGTCTATCATCTGTCGAGGTCTTAAGGAACTGGCTCCTGTGGCCATGGATACCGGCAAGCCCCAATTCTGCAGGACAGCCCAGAAGGCTGGGGGCCGTGGCAGGATTCGATGCTGGTCTTGGGGCAGGGACGCATCACCACATGCTATGCTGTGCACCCAGGTCGCGTCCCTGAGCTGTTTCTTCATCCGACCCCCAGCACACATCCGTGTAGCTGTCTGGTGGGAGACGCGAAGTCCCGGAGGGTGGAGGCCAGGTCTCACTTCAGGGTCCACAGCGGTAACACAGCGCCTACTGCATAGAAGGTGATCAATAAACGTGAGAAAGTGAAGATATGTCTATCCAGAAGCCACCCCTGTATCACACGTGCCTTGCATCCCCCCTGGCCTCCCCGCTGGACCTCAGGGCACACACAGGGCAGGGCAGACGGCTGCAGGCCATGGGGGTTGGCATGAAGCTGCCCTGGGGACGCACCATGAATTTGATATTTCCATGCAACCTGTTCACAAATAAATTTTGATCGATTGACTCACTCATTCATTCATTTAACCAAAATTTCACATGTCCGTTCATCAAACTTACATCGGGTACCTACATAAGCCAGGAGCTGGCTTCGCACAACAGAGTTGGGGCTATGATCCCTGATCTTCACAAGGTCACCAATGGGCAGGGGGACATCACTGAGAAGATCGCAAACGGATACATTGTGAGGGTGGTGACAGAAGAGATAGGCACAGGGTATCAAAGGTGCATGGGAGGAACCCTGACCCAACTGGAGGGAGGGGACAGCTGAGTCCAGCCTGAAGGGTATTGAGTCTTCCCGGGAGAGAGCGACCCGGGGGAGGGTCCACCTGGAAGGGCCAGGGCAGCCCTGGAGCCCCGCGAAAGGCAGGGGAGAGATTTCCCAATGCAGCAGTTCTTTGGCACTCCTGCTGGGAATTGTTCACCTTTTCCGGCTTCTCGGCATCCAGGCCACCAGCTCGTCTGGTTCTTGCCGTCAAGAATTCACCCTGTGCCAGGCTGAAAGGGTCCTCTCTCCCCGCCTCTCCCTGGTCTTCCCCTTCAGGGAGGGAGGGGTTGGGGGGCCGACGGGGGGAGTGGGGACAACCGCAGCAAGCTGGCTGTTGGCAGACGCCCGGCTCTCCTCCCCCACAGAAAGCCACACCCGTCACATGCAGGCCCAGCTGTTCTGCCTTGCTGTTCCCACCTGTAAAATGGGGTAGGCAATCCCATTTCAGTTAAATGAGGCTTACCAGCCATGGTATCCCCCCAGCCTAGCACAGAGTAGCATCAAAAACACACGTGTGGAATATATAAGAGGACTGGGGAAGACATGTTAAACATGTGCTTACAAGTGGGAGGAATGTACCCTCTTATCCACAGGAGCAACTGCCTGGGACTGCTTCCCTTCCGGATTTCTGAGGGGTGATGCTTACTGGTGTGTTTGCTGGTTTCTTCTTTGGGCCAGAGACTGTGTCTTAGGGGACCCAGCAAAGTGCCCAGAAGAGCCAATGAGCATTTAGCAAGTGCCCACCCCGTGCCAGCCACTATTTAGGCCCTTGGCCTCATTCTGTTTTCCTCACCCACAGCTCCTTGCACGGATGAGGGCCTTGAGGTTCTTACATAACTAGTGCTCCATCAACGTTTATAGTCAGATCGAATCACTGCGTTTGATTTAGACCAGAGATTAGAAAAGGACTTTAGTTCACAGGCCAACATCTCATTGTGTGGGTCAATTACTTAGAACGGTGGACTGAGAAAGATTCCGTGGTCATAGAGGGCTGACTGGGGGCCCCGGCCCCCCGAAAGGTAGGATCACACCCTCATGCTCGCAGCCTCTGACCGGGATCTTACTGACAACCAAGGAAAGGAAAATTTGGAAAACTACATGGATAGGTGTAATTAAGTTTAGGGCCTTGAGTTCATCCTAGATTACAAGGGTGGGTCCTCAAATCACTGGTAACAAGAGGAAAAGTTGGTGGAGACAGAGACAGAGGTGGGAATCGGGCAGCCACAAGCCAAGAAGCCCCTGGATATGTTAGACGCCGGAAGAGCTAAGGGATAGTCCCCCCTGGAGGTATTTTTGGAGGGAGTGGGGTCCTGGCAGCTCCTTCCTTTTGGACTCTGGCCTCCAGAGCAGTGAGAGAGTAACTTTCTGTCATTTTAAGTCACCTCGTTGGTGGTAACTTAAGGGAGGGCAGGAAAGGAACACGGTGGCCTTCTCGGGGCTCAGTGGGAAGGAGTGCAGGGGTGGAGGAATGAAGTCTGCGTGGAAAAGAGGAGGCAAATGCAGGGGTGCACGCCGCCACGTACGCCCTCGATTTAGGTCCATCCGGGTTTCAAGTTAGGGGCTTCCTCTGAGTGGGTGATACTAGATCATTCCATCCCAGGGGCTCCACGCTAGACAGGAATTTCGGGGCAGAGATCAATCAGGGTTTATCTCCTTTGGGGAGCAGAGAGTGGGGGAGGGGGGAGGGTTCACCTAGGTCATTGAATAAATGTGGCCAGTACCTGTACTTCACAACTGTGCAAATCTGCTTAACCTAGGGACAGACTGTTGACACCAGCAGACAGACTCACACAATTAGTCATCCTACTGAGGCCTGGACCCTTTTGCCACCCCTGTGGGATTTCTTCCCCCAACCTACAGTAACCACCATTTATTGAGTGCTGTCAGTGTGTGACACACATCACCAAGCTTATTCAGCCCATTCCAACAGGTGAGGAAAGTGAGGCTCAGAGAGGCGAGTAGCTAGCCTAACGAAGGGGACACAGTAGATAGAAGATCTGTCTCTTGGCCACCAGAAGGCCCCGCCTCTGCCTCACTGTGCTCAGGGTGTGTGTGGGTGCTCTTCTTGGGACATGGGCACTTGGAGGAAAGGGAGCGCGTTCCCCAGCCCCCACAATGCGTTTGGTGCCTGATTCCCATCTCTACGTACATCAGAAAAGGTACTAAGTGAGTGGATATGCAGCTGAGTAGTGGAGGGTTGTCATAAAGTGGGAACTACATACTCTGACAGAAGAGACCTGGGCTATTGCCCACCGCCCACCTCTATTACCCCAGTGACAACGCACGTGTCCACTTCTTCTCTGCCAAAGGGGAACGACCATGTGCCTGAAGGTGGGGCCAGGGGGTCCTCTAAGAACAATGCAACTTGAACACGGCTGATCTCGCCACGCTAAGTCCCAACAGCACCCAGCGTGTAATAGGCAAAGTGCAGATTTGCTGCTGAGTAAAGATGCCTGTGCTTTTCTCGGTTGTTAAGTTGTTAAGTGTGGGGCCAAATTGTCCTGGCTTGGAGCGGGCTCCCTCCTCTTCTCTGGGGGGAACCAGCTGGAAGCTGGGGGGCCTGGTTAGAGCTGGGCCCTCAGTTGGAGGGGTGCTTGTACCTTCCCTGCCTGCAAAGGGTTAAACCTTGGGCAGCGCAGCCTGGGTGTCCTCCAGCCCTGCCTCACCCCATTACCCTGCCCCCCGCCGAGATCGGGCCATTAGTTTACTCATAAACAAGCGGCACGCTCCATCCACCTGAGCAGCTCAAGATCAAGGCCATTTCAAGCTGTAACGCTGAGTGCCACTTCCTGCACCCCGGGCCACCCACCGCCTGGGTGTCCACTCTCTGCTGTCCGGGGCTTGTCCTTCAGGTGGCTGTCTGTCCCGTGGAGACTGCCAGGTGTTTATTAAGATGCTGGGGACCTGGGTGGCCCCACAGACAGAGACGGGCTCCATGACCAGGCTTCCGGAATGGAGGAAGGCAGAAGACGCCTGGCCAAACTGTGCAGAGTGGCCCGGCCAGGGCAGCGTGGAGAACCTGCATCTCAGCACCGAGGCTGGTGTCTCCCCAAAGTTCAGGGAGTGTCAGCAACTCCTAGTCCTTTCAACTCTGGTCTTTCTCCCAGTCTTTTCCTCCCTGCTAGTCGGAAACGAGGGATAACAGCACAGATGATCATGATGAGGATGAGTTTTCTCATCACATGAGACATGACCCCTGGCCCACCACTTATTTTTATATGGCCCATGGACTAAGAATGGCTGTTACACTCCTACATGACTGAGAAGAATAAAAAAAAAAAAAAAAAAAAAGAAGCCTATGCTGTGACATGTGAAGATGGCATGAACATAAAATTTCAACGTCCATAAAAATGTTTTATGGGAACGAGACATGCTCATTCACTCACCCACCGCCTACAGTGGCTTTTGCCACGTACAGAGCTGCGGGTACTCATGGCTCCAAGCTGCCTTGTGCCCTGTAAATCCAGGGATGCCGCATGGGTCCCCTGTCGCATGAGAAGACACTTCAAATGGGAACTTCTTAAAATCCATTGCAGATCAGCAGTCGCAGATGAGTGCTTGCAACTGAATCTGAATTAGACGAAAATTAGATGAAATGCTACCTCCCCCAAGCAGCTCCTCATCTCATTAGTGGGACTCTATTTCAGCATGTTGGACTTGATTATTATTATTTTCCTTAGTGAACATTTTGGAGAAGGTTGTCCTCTCTCGTGTCGTTCAGAATGTCTTAGGTTTTGTCTCTTGGCCCACAGAGCATAAAATGTTTGCTCTCTGATCCCTGATTGACGTTTTCTTTCCTTTGACCTAGACCATCAGACGGCTCGGGACAGGTCATGATTTTGCCCTCTCACCTCTGTGTCCTAGGTTGTCTTGTATCCATATAAAACCTAAAAATCCTTTGCAGGCCACAGTCAAACTTGGGTTCAGGTGTTCCCACCACTCTTAGCGGAGCATGAAGATATGATGATGTTCATGCTCCGCTAGAATGATAAAAATGCGTCCCTGGCCCTGGCCTCCTGGCCGACGCTCTGGTCTCCTCCAGCTTCCTGCCCCACACGCCCAGGGAAGCTCTCAGACTCACCAAGGGCTCCTCGATTTTTCTCTCCTCCGCTCTGACTCCCCCTGGGGGAAACCGAATTGATACTAGACACTGGATGGATCAGCGGATACCAAACCAATGGAAAGTTATATCCATATTTACCAAACACTGTGCCAGTGGCTAGATCCCTGGGAGACCCTCCTGGGCATAAATCGCAACCCCCAGGGCTAAGGTGGTTCAAGGCAACCAGATTGCCCTGGGAGTCAGGAACCTGGAGCTGTAATTAGCTGACACTCCACCACTTCCTCCCTGTGTGACCTTCTTAGGCTGCTCTAGCTCTCAAAGTCGGCATTTCCTCACCCGCCAAAGGTGGAGCTCAGGCTAGGTTACCTCTAGGCTGAAGACTGGCAGCATTTGTGAGGACAGCACGGAATGAAACCCAGTCCTGGAGAAGTTCCCATCCTCCGTCTTGGACAAAATGTCTCTTGAAGCATTTGCAGCGTACCCCCCTGGCTTCCCCTCACCCTCGGCCACATGCCCCCAGGATTTCTGGAGAGGACTCGTCTCCCACAGCCCCACACTCAGCCAAGCCCAATTTCTTCGTCCAGGATCAATTAGTTTTCTTCTTCTTGCCTTAAAGAACAATGATGAATCACACTGTCAGGCCAACAGTCCCTCCTATTATTCCCTGTCTGCCTTTGGGTTTCTTCTTTGGTTGTGTAATTTGGCCTTTACAATATCCTTTCCATGCTAACAAAAAAGAAGTGCTTGGGAGGAGGTGCAGGAGGATGCCTGGCCTCCTGGGACAGAAATGGGGTGATTCCTGCGTCCTCTTTCCCCCTCCCAACACCCTTCCCTTGAAGCTACAGTCCCCAAGCACTGATGTCATTTTCTCTTTCAGGCATATTTCCCTGCTTCCGGTCTCCTCTCATCTCCCCGCACATAACTTGGACATTTAGACGCTTTAGTCCAGGGTCGGGGTTGAAGATGGTTAGAGGATGAGCGTGTGAGCCAGTGGTTTGGAGACGTCTTTGCGTTACTCAACTTGTACTCTCCTTTTTGCTCCAGCCTCACCTCCTCCAGGCAGACTTCCTGGACTCTCCAACACACAGGATGCCCTCTTCTTAGACCCTTTATTAGTGTTGGGGCCCTGTCGTCAGTGCAAAGCCGAACTGTAGGAGGCTGATACATGCAATATCTGTCTCTAGCACCAAACGTGCATTGACCTCTTAGTAGATAACCAGTTCCTTCTATCCTTTCCTCCTCCCCCCTTCTCTCCAGTCCTCATTTCTTCTCAGGGGAACAGAACCGCAAGCGGGGCCAGAGCCAGCCCGTGGAAGCTGACCAGGTTCCTGCCCTTCCATCGTGGGACCAGGCGCCTGTCGCACCTCCCCTTCTGGGAGCGTCTGGCACAGCAACCAGGAACTCCTGGAGCAGCCAGACAAGCATTGGCAGGGGCTCCGTGTTGCCAGGGCCCTGCAGACGTGCCCTGCAGACAGCCCCTGAATGTCCAGCTGAAGAACAAGGGAGTGTGGTGAGCCCTGGTTCTCAATGGCCACCCTCTGCCCAGGGAGGTTGGCCTCTTCTCAGGACCCCTCACACCCAGTCTCTTGCCAGGTCTGCACCGGTGGCATGGCCTGTGCAGGGGGTCAGGAGGCCCTGGCTTGTGCCCTCTATTTGCACATCCGAGGAGGGAACTGTGACAGAAAAGCTCCAGCTTTCGTGCACAGATCTCAGTGCGCACTGTGCACACACGTGTGGGTTGTTGTGAGGACCCAAGAGCCCCCCCTGTGTGGCTCTCGGCTTGACACCTACCCACAGCCCTCAGTGAACTGGAGTCAATGGTACTCCCGCCATTGAGACCAGGATTAGCCACCTGTGAGCCTGCACTGCAGTGTGACAAGGCACCAGAACCAGAAGACCTGGGTAAACACTGGCCGGGGACTTCAGGCAAGTTGCTCAACCACCCGGACCCTCAGTTTTCCAGTCTGTATAATGGGGCAGTCCCACCCCTTCCAGGGGTTGCTAGGAGGATCATAGCACCATTGTGAGATGACTGAGCTGCAAAAACTGGGTGATGCCCAGACCATGGCTGGTGTTCAGTGGGGAAGGGCTCCTTCACGCACCTACCCCAGGCTGGCCAGCTCCCCTCTTTCAATGGGGTCCTTCGTCCAGTCTCCACACCAGTGTAAAGGAGGGGAAAGCCTTGCACTCATTCTCTCCACCTACCATCCCTAAAGCCCTCCGCTTCGGGCCACCCTGGCCCCAGGTGGAGCCGGTCCAAAGCCCAAAGGGCAGGAAGACTCACCAAGAAGCAACAGACACGGTTTATTATTTATTTGCTTTAATTAAAAAGAAAATAAGAAAAATACAAACCACTTCCCAGGGTACCCAGGCATATAAAATACATGCAAAAGCTAGAACCCCACCCCACCCCCTGGTCCCGTGTTTCTCAGACAGGGGCTTCTCCTGGGCTATAAAAAACAAGGACCTACTCAGCCTTGTTCCTCTTGGAAGATTCAGCCACACCCAGGCCACTGGTCCAGGACATGAACACGAGAAGCTGCTCTGCCCAGGGCTTGGCAGGTGGGTTGCCCCGGGGTGGAGGTTTGGGGTACACCACCCTGTCCCTGCCCTGCTTGAGGTCTCCTCTGGGGTCAGGCTGGACACACAGTCCTGAAGGGGCACAGCCTTGGTTTCCCTTCTCAAGTGGCAGCAAAAGGGGTGTCTGCAGGTAAACTGGGGGCCCCGGAGCAACTGGGATCAGGATGAAACGTGCCTGCGGCTGGCGCTAAATGTTGACGGACAGCCCGGAGGCCGCTTTCACGCCGACCTTCCCTTCCTTAGCTGCTCAGCAACTCCTCCGTCCCTCCCTGCCTCCATTGGCCCCAAATCTGGGGGCCACGCAGGACTCGGCTCCTGGCTCTGCCATCTGCTAGTTTGGGTGAGTCTGGACGAGTCCCTTAACTTGGTCAAGTCCCAGGTTTCTCATCTGTGAAATGAGAACGTTCACAGAAGCCCCCGAAAGTAACTTTAAATGAATGGTAAGGGTGGCCATGCTTCCAAAGAGCCCAGGGCTCCCAGCACATAGTCCGCACTCAACCAATGGCCACCAAGGTCACTGTATCCAGCACCGGCATTTGCAGTTCAGGGGTGGGGTGGGGGGGTGGGGGGGGTGTTCAGGTGTCTGTGGCCCACGGAAGGTTGACATGATGCTGTAGAAACCGGATGGATTTCCCTGACTCCTGTCTCTGGGTGGCTCAGAGGTGTCAGAGGACAGGAGTGTGGCCAGGAGGGTCTCTGCGCCCCCTCCTGGCGCGGGAGTTCCGTTCTACACCTCCGTGCCCTCCTTGGGGTAGAGGGCGGTGTTGACGTTGCTGTAGAATGGGGGGCTGAGCTGGTTGAAGACAGGGCCTCCGTAGCCGCCGAGAGAGTTGGGGGGCGCGGGGTTAGCCCATTCGGCCCCCATCGCCTGGCTGCCGATGCTGGTGGGCGGCGTGTAGGAGCTGAAATTCACCAGGTTCTGCCCCATCTTGTCAGCGGGCTCCAGGCTCAGCCCTGGCGCGGCCGCCGGGCGGCTGGCGGGGCTGGACCCGCTCATGTAGCTCATGGTGGACATGAAGCTGCTGAGGCACGGGGTGCCCGGCGGGGCGGAGGACGGGTGCTGCTCTGGGGAGCTGGCGGTGCCTGCGGAGGTGCCATCCAAGACGCGCTGGGCGTCCGCCGTCTGGGGGCCGCCGTCTTTCTTCTCCGAGCCTGCGCTGGCGGCCGCGTCGGATTTCCTCTTCCTCTTCCTGCGGAAATTTCCGTTGTCGAACATCTTCTCGCAGTTGGGGTCCAGGGTCCAGTAGTTCCCTTTGCCTGGGGCAAAAGCGGGGAGAAGTAAGCAGAGAGATCGAGGGCAGGACTGACGGGAAAGGACAAATTCTGGCTGAGAACTGAGGTCCGACGCTGAGCTAAGATCTGAACTCCGCCTGCACCGGCCCCAGGGTACAGCCAGGATAAGAAGGGAGATAGTCCTGAGCTTGCTGGCCCCAGGGCAGGCGGGGGTTGGTCCCGCCACACCAGACCCCGGTGTCCTCTGGCGGAACCAGGCTAGGGTTGAATTCCGCCAAGGGGAGACGTACGGGTCTCCACGCATCTCCGCGTTGTAGAACCTCGCCGTTAAAAAGGAAAGGTTCCCAGTCTGGTGTTCCAGAAAGCTCTGCTCGGGCCCCTCCAGCCCCTGCAACTGCCCCACCCCCTCCCACCTCCCCACCCCGCCACCCCGGGCTGCGACCGGCCTGCTGTTTTCCTTATCTGCTGCACCGGCCACCCTGCAGCGGTGCAGTCGGGAGGCGTTGTAACTACGGCGGCAGGTAACCTGGCCCCTAGTGTCTATTCAACAAACACCCCATCGTGTCCCAGGGACTACCTGGGCTTTTAATCCCTTCTCCTGTGCCCCAAGGACTTCCTAGGAGCGTAGTGATAGGATTCACAGCAGACCTTGGTGCGCCCCTGCGCGCGGAAGAGCGCAAATGCTTGCGCGCTTTATCTCCTGCACTATCTCTCCCGCATTATCTTGGCCCCAAGCCTGGGGGGTGGGGGTGGGGGTGAGGAGACACGGTCAGCGTCAGTGTCTTTCAGGTAGGGAAACGCGGGCTCAGCCGGGATAGAAACCCCGGTCTGCCTCCCCAGCCCACCCTCCTGCGCTGCGCACTGCCCGGGAGGCGCGCTGTTCCCAGGACTTTCTAGAACCGGGTGGCAGGAACTGAGCGCGTCTCCCGCGAGCGCCCGGAGGTTTGCGGACCCGGGGGGCCCTCCCGCCCCGTGTTCCCGGCCCCTACCTGGGTCATCCTCGTCGCGGGGCACCTTCTTGAAGCAGTCGTTGAGCGACAGGTTGTGGCGGATGGAGTTCTGCCAGCCGGCCTTGCTCTTGTTGTAGAAGGGGAAGTTGTCCGCTACGTACTGGTAGATCTGGCTGAGGGTGAGGCGCTTCTCCGGCGCCCCGTGGATGGCCATGGCGATGAGGGCCGAGTAGGAGTAGGGGGGCCGCACCAGCTTCATCAGCTCCTCCTGCGACGGGAGGGGCAGCCAGCTCAGCTCGCTGCTCCCCACGCCGGGCATGCCCGGGAGCAGCTGCCTCTGCACCCCGTAGGCCTGGGGCAGGAAGGCGCTGGCGTTGGGGGCCGGCAGGTAGGGCTGCTGCGGGGCCACGGCCTGCCCGTTAAGCCAGAGGTACGGGTTGGAGGTGGCCCCGTACTCGCCGCCCCCCTCAAAAGTGGAGGATCGCTGAGGACTGGGCACACTCTGTGGGTGGAAAAAGTTCTCATAGTAGAGGTTCACGTCCGGGGGGGTCTCCTGGCCGATGCCGGGGAACTGGGGGCTGCAGCGCGAGGGCGAGGGCACCGGGAGGTCGAAGGAGCTCATGGTGCGCTGGGCCGAGCCGAGACACCTGCCTGGCACCTGACCAGAAGAGCTGTCCGCACAGGTGCTCAGCCCCAGCCTCCAACTTATAGTGCTGAGGGCCGGCTGGCTGGCCCCACCCAGGGGCGGCCACCTGCCTGGCGGGCCCGCCCCTCCTCCTGCAGCGGTGACCGCGGGAGGGGAACCTCCCTGCCAGGCCCCTTACCTCCCTCTAATGACAGCTCAGACCCTGGTCCCAGCAGACGGTGCCTCTTCCTCCCCCTGCCCTATTCCGTCCACACTGTTCCTCCTCCTCCTCATCCAATTTGCCCTGTGCCCTCCTCCACGCTGTCCCATTTTCTCCTTCCCCTTCTCTCCTCCTCCTCTTTCTCTACCTGCTTGGACTCTTTTTTTTCTCTCTCCTGCCCTCCTCTGTGCACCATTGTTTTCCTCCTTCCCTTCCTGTCTCCCCGTTTCTGCCCTTCGTGCTGCCCACAACCCCCTTTCCTTCCCTCTCCCTGTGAGTGTCCGGCTCCTCTGTTTCTGTCTCCTTCACTCCCTCACCATCTCCGCTCCTCTCCTGCCTCCTGTCCACCGGGTCCCCCTTGCATCTCCTCCGCCTCTCTTGCCCCGGCCCTCTGACCCGGCTACCTTCCCAGCAGGCCCCACAGTCTGCCCCCCACCCAGACCCCACGGGACACTTCATCAGGAGACACATGTCTGGGTCTTTTGACGTGAAGACACATTTTCTGGTGTTTTCAGGGAGGAACCTGATTCTGGACAATTAGGGGAGCAGAGAGGGAAACGGCTGCCGGTTACATAGATGACCTCCTGCCACACACACGCACATGCACACAAAAGGCACTTGTACACACACACATGTGCATGCCCATTCACATATGCACACACACACACTCATACACATACACTCGCATGCATGCACGCTGCAGGCAGGCAGAGGGTGCGCCGGGGACAAGGCTGGGAATATTCCACAGGAGCAGCAGGGATCGTAGGAGGAATGAGAGGAAGACGATGTGAACTGGACTTCAGGACAAATGCATGAAACTCGCACTAGCCCAGCTTCTTCCTGGCTATAAGGCCCAGGCAGGCTCCGGGTTCCTTATCTGATTGAAGTCCTTTCGTGTCCCAGCTTGCGGAGGCCCCTGGGAGGCAGCCGGGTCAGGAGGAGCGTCCTCCACCCCTCAGCACCCCCTCCCCGGGCCTATCTCTGCCTCAGGCTCCAGAAGCAGGACCTGGCATGGCGTTGTGGCCGGGCCCTCCCCTCTTCAGGCTCCAGGTACACAGATGACCTCCTGCCACATGCACACATACAAACATACACTCATACACACAAAATGCACGGAGCCCAGACATGACTTTCCCCAGCAAGGCAGGCCCTCAGCTTGGGGTTGTAGGCGGTGGCCCCCTCTTTCAGAGGGCAGGCAGCTGTCCCCTGACCAGGCTTTAGTAGCAGCCTGAGCTACTCTCTGGTCCTCAGATTGAAAAAGTCACAGCCAGCCTCTGGCCACCACCTCACTCCTGCTCTCCCAGCTCTATGTCCTGCTCACAGTCTGCTTCCCCCAGACCCCAGACCCCAGAGGCCTTGGGGACCAAAGGAGGAGGTCACATGGTCCCCATAGAAGGTACTCCCTAGGGGTCCTCCCAGACCTCGGGGAACCTCCAAGATCTCTACGGGCCTGGCTTGCTGCTGTCTTTTTAAAGAACGGCTACCTTGGAAGCTGCCAATACCAACCAAAGCCTTTCCCTCCACTTCTGATTGTTCGTGCTACAGAATTAAACAGAATTAGCAACAGGACCACCATGACAGTACTCAGTAGCGCTACCAAATTTTACCTAGCCTGAACGTCCCACAACAGGGGATTGGTGAAATAAACTTCGTATCATCCAAGTGATGAAATATTTGGTAGCAATGAAAAATAGACTGTAGACTATTTAAAGCTTTGGAGAGGTGTTTATGTTCTAATAATATGGTTCAAGGGGGCAGGCAAAAGGACATATTCATACATGTGTATGAAATATGCAAATGAAAATACCAAGCTGTCCACTATAATTTCTGCATGGCCAACTGGATGTGACTTTCGCTATCATTGTCCTTCTATAGTTCCTGATGTAACTTATTAGAGAAACGCAGGCTATTTGCTTTTGGGATTCAACGTAAAAAGCCAGCAAGAGGCAATATTGTGGAGGCACAGAGGACGGGGCACTCTGAGGTCAGGAGTACCTGGGTTCAAACCCCAGCGCTGCTGCGGAGGAGCTGCCACCCTTCCCACTTGATTTAACTTTTCGTGGCTCATTTTCTCAGGTGAACATGGGAAGGACTCCACCTGACTCACCTGGCGGCGGTGAGCATTCACCCAGCAAACCAGCGTCTTCAAAGTGAATCATTTCATCTGGGTTGCTTTTCCGCGGCTGGTTAAACTGGAGAAACGTAGGGCAATGGCGCCCTCTCGTGGCCATCGCAGGGAGCAGCGCGCAGAGACTGGGTGACCTTCAGGGCCAGCCAAGGGTTTCCCACGTAGGGAACGCCTCTGAAGTGATGCTGAGCAGCAATTCATCGCGTTATTAGTGAGCAGCTTCCAATGGCTTGTCTGCACAGCAGTGGCCCTAGGCTGTGCCGGACCCTGTAAGAGTCACAGGCGTGGAGGCTGTTTCCACATCTCTCAAGCCTGAAAGCTGGGAAGAAAGCAAGCAAGCTTCCGTTCCCCATGCCCCTTTCTCAGGAGAGGAATTGGTCCCCTGGATCACACTTAAGTGTGAGTGGCAGACATGCACTCTGCCTCAAAGGCAGAAGACAGGAAAGCAAAAAGCAGGGGGAGCTCTGGATACTTAAAGACAGAGCAGGGGAGCCCCCAAGGGAAGTGGGGATCACGGGGAAGAAAACCAGGTTTCGTGGGTCAGGCTGGTCTGATGCTGGATCGGTCCTGCCGATCACCTCTGGGTGGCCTTGGAAGTCATCCAGCTCTGTAGGAGGGTGGAGGAAGCAGTCTCTAAAGGTCCCTGAAAACTGTACAGCAGGAAAGAAAAAGAGATATCAACTAGACCCTCTCTCTACCCCATGCCGCCCCACCTCACCCTCCACCCTGGGAGTTCCGAAGGCAGACATGCCCCTCCCTGGGCATTGCACGCTGGTTTGGGATGGGCCTTGCCCTCCATAAGGGACCCTCCCTCGTGGCACAGGCCAGGCGGTGCTGGACACACAGCCCCCACCCTCCTGGATCCTGGGGGCAGTCGGTGGCACTGCGGAAGGTACTCTCAAAACAGACATAAGATGGTAAGATGTGCAGTCTGACGTCGAGCTCAAGCGTGGATTAAGGTCATGAGGTGGAAATGGACAGAACTGGCCCTTAGTGACTGGGTGACGAGGGACCGACACAAGCTCCCTGAGCCTGTGGGCTTCCACAGCAGGTGACTGGAACCCTCCTGGGATCCATTTCAGGGAGGATGCACAGAGTAAGTGGCAGCAGCTGTATTAGTGTTTCTCATCATTGCTGTCACTGCCCGAGGACTGGACGCCCCCGGACCCCAATACAGACTTAATACAAAACTCAGATACTAGTAATTTTCAGAAAACGAAACTCAAATACTATTACCCTGCACTGTTGAGTGAGGAGATCAGCGTTATGGAAATTTTAGAGCTTGAAGCACTTTCCCAGGACATAGTCCCCATTTTCCAACCTAGGTGTGTCGTCTGGGCCAGGGAGGGCTGGGGGTTGTCCGGCTTCTCAGCTACTCGGGGACACTCCTCTGCCCACATGCACTTTCCTTGTCCCTTTGGCAAGTGAACTCAGCCAGATTCCACACGTTCAGGGAGCCCACTACACAGGCAAAATTCCAACTGCCTCTGTAACAGGACTCTTGAACAGCTAAGGAAATTGGAAGCTGGATCAGTGACAGGTCAGAGGCTTGGTGAGGGGACCTGGAGGCCACCGGGAGGAGACTGCAGTGAACAAAGGCTATGGTAGGGACTCAAGTCCTGTGCACGAGAGGTAGCCCAAGGGAGGGGATCAAAGCTAAGCTTCCATCTGGTCGCCTGAGTTTGGACATAGGCCTTTCCACTACTGAGCACGTGACCTAAGACACTTCCTGTCTCTGTGTCTTGGTCTCTTCATCGGGGTCACAGTCAAACCCACCTCCTTGGGCTGCTATTGAGATTTAGGAAGTTAATTTTTCTCACATCTAGAACACTGCTGGGGACAAGACTGAATAAATCTGAGCTATTGTCATGATTACCCCTCATCCCTCACTGTCCCCAGGGACTGAGGCTCTAAGAGAACATGTCCCCTGAGGTCCCTCGGTAGTCCAAGCTCTGAGCCTCACTTTGCTGAGCCTCAAAACCCTTCCCACATGAACCCCCAGCCTCCCGCCAAGACCCTTCCCATGAAGAGTCCCCACAGGAATGACACGGCCCTCTGTCCTCAGCCTCTTGTCCTTGTCACCCTTGGGCTTCATCCAAGGAGCCTGGAAAAAGCCACCACGTGGACCTGGTGGCAGACCCCAAGGCAGGGCCATCGTCCACTAGACCTCAGTCCCCTCTTTTTCTAACTCTTCAGCGTTTGGTTGCGTGGTTTTACCATCTGTTTCCCAAAGTGGGGAAAGGGATGTGACTCTCCGCGGAGCAGATCACACAAGGAAGGTTCCGGAAAACTTTACCAGCATCCCTGTACCCCAGCATGCAGCCCCTAAGAAACCAGAGTCATGGAGAAATTTTGGGGGGAGACAGGACCCAAGTGGGCAACTCTTCCATCAGGACGCCTGGAGCCGGGCCCCTGCCCAGCTCTGCAGGCCCTGGGCCTGCGCGAACACCCCTGTCTCCTGCAGTCCCCTGGCTGCAGGGATTCGGTTGAAGGCAGAGTTAGCAACAAGGCTTACTTGACCATAAAACCATTTTGTTTTTATTGTCAATAAGAAACAGCAACACCTGGAGAAGGTCGGCTAGAAAAAAAAAAAAGACTGGTTGTTGTATTAAAAAATGTAAAGTACAAAACGGTTAACCAAAAATAATAAAAAAAAAGAATATTTAAAAGGTAGGACTTGGGAAATGAGAAGCAGCTCCTTGCACGTAAGAAGCTGGGTCACAGAGAGCGGCCGGGGCGCTGCCCAAGGAGCAGGAGCTCACGCCTAGGAGTCCGTGGGCGGCGTCCTCGCCTGCCCCCTGCGCCACTGCCGGGTGACCGGTCTGTCCCCACCGAAGTCCCAGGCCAGGAGCCGCCCGATCGCCCGGGGGAAGGCTGCCACAGACGGTCCCCGGCCCCCGGAGGCCAGTCCGGCGCTCGCGAGTCCTGGAACTCCTCCCCGGGTCCCCTGGCGCAGCTCGGCGGGGCGTCACAGGTCCGACGTCAGGTAGTCAGGGATCGGCTTGACCTCCTCGGAAGACTTGCCGGCCAGCTTGTGGGAGAAGAGAAGACACAGCTCGATCAGAGGAGCTTCTCACGGGCCGCCAGCGGGGCTCCCCAGCCGGGTCTCCGGGCCGCAGCCAGACCCTGCCTAAGCCTGCGGGCCCTGGTGTGGCCGTGGTCGCGGAGGTCAGGGCGCCGGCTTGGCAGTGGGAACTCAGGCAGGTGGAGGCCCTGAACCCCCGAGCCCACGGAGCGGAGCGGGAGGCAGTTGGGGTGGGGGTGATTCCCGCGCATGCGCAGTGGCCGAGCCAGTGGCGGCACCCGGCGCGGGGACCCCAAGTGTCCTGAGTGACCACGGGGAAGTGAGTCATAGCAGACGCCACTTGAACAGTCCGCGCTTAGAAACTAACTTTGAATGAGTAGGATTCTGTGATCTAAGTTGAATAGAAAAATTCTTGCCAAATAATTAAAACGCGCCTTCAGTTACCAAACGCAGTGGCCTGTGCGGCGCCGGCAGGTCCCGCAGGGCCACCAGGGCGCCCGGCAGCCATGGGTCCCGAGTCCCCGGGGGCTGCGCATCCGCCTGGCACATTCCTGTGGCCCAGCCGGGGTCGGCCCGCGCAGAGGGGTCACCAGCGCCCGGAACAGGACCTGGCGCGTGTCCGCAGGGCCTGGCGCTGTCCCCACCCCACCCGGGGCCCGCACGCGCCCCGCCCTCCCACCGCGCCCTGTCACGCGTCTGGGTCCTCACCAACGTCTTGAATAACTGGTTTACTTTCTTGCGCTTGAGTGTCTTCTTGTCGCCTTCCGCGAGCGGGAAGAAGGTCTGGCTGAGGCGGGGGGACGAGCTGCTGTCCTCTGTCCCCGGCACACCCGCCACCGAGAGCGTGCAGGCTGCAGGGAGAGCGGAGAGCGGGCGTGAGGGGCAGGTGCGGGCGTGGGGGCGCCACGGGACAGGAAGGGTGACCTGCGGGAGGCAGATGGGAGACACGCACGGGACAGCACGTGGGGAGAAGAGGTCGCACCCGCAGGGGGCCATGCACACCCAGCGGGGAGCCGCCCACCTGCTCCTGGGCCAAGGGCTGGCAGCACCGGTGGAGGGGAAGGAAGGCCCCGGAGGCCATGACCTTCACCTGCCAACAAAAACAACCTGGATTTCTTGTTTGTTTGTTTTTTCCTGAAGGCAGGGGCCAATGGGGACAGCAGGTGGTGACGCCCTGGCTTGGAGTCACAGGGATGCTCTGTGGACATTGGCCAAAGGGCTGGGTGCCCAGTCAGTCACCCCCGCCCCCAGGGGGCTGTCCTGCCAGAGCGACTGGCAGGCAGGCAGCCAGGTGTGGCCGTCCTGCTCAGCTGGCCCCAGGGCACAGGGCCTGGGTCGGAACCCAGCCTCCGCATGAGTAGTGGCCCCAGGCAGGGCTGAGGCGTTCTCAGTGCCTCCGCTTCCTCATCTACACAGCGGGGCTAGTGACCTCATCTACACCGTAGCAGGGAGCTCTGAGGTCTAAATGACATAATGAGGGGACACAGCCCGGGCCAGGCACCGGTCAGCACTTGGGAGGCAGCGGACATCCTCGATGAGGTCCACCCGTGTCCGGGGGGTCGCACCAGACCACTTGCTTCCACCTGTCCCCTCCACCTCCGGCACATACAGTCGGGCAGGGAGTGGCAGACGCTAGAGACTGCTGCATGGTACACAGTGCTCTCAGGTGTGCCGTGTCCCTAGGTGGGTCCTCAGGGTGCGTGGTCCCCCACCCCATAAACGGGGAAGGGTTGTTTGTGCAGCTAACCTCACGGACACTGAACAGGTGATGGCAGCATCCACTGTGCACCCCTAAGAGGTGGTGGCAACTTGTGTAAGTCCCAGAAATAGTCTACTAGGTCCCCAGAGAAAACACAGAGCTCAGGGACACCTAGGGACCAATGTCTGGCCCCTGGGGAGGCCTGGCTAATGGAGAAAGCAGGGCCACCTGGGATGACAAGTGCATTTCCAGTGACTCCCGAGGCGCAGAGTGACAGCAGGCCTCCCCCCGCTCCTGGCAGAGCTTGCTGGGGGTGGGGACAGCTCAGAGGACAGGCAGCTCGGAGTGGAGCCTCTGCCTGCAAGATGCCGCCTCCCTCCGAGCTGGTGATGGCAGGGTGCGTACCTGGGATGGTGGGCAGGGACTGGCTGGCGAAACTCATCTGAGACAGGATGGATGCCCTGGGGGGCACGGCCGCGTGTTCCGAGAGGTTGGTGTCGCTCATGAACTCGTGCTTCCTGGACAGCTGGATGAACATACACGCACACGCACGCACACAACACACACGCACACGCACACCGTGAAGACTCAGCATGAGGCAGCTCAGGTGGGAGCTTGGCAGTTTTCTGCGGCCCCCGCTGCCTGTTCCTGCATTCTGTCTCACACCATTCCACGCCATTCCACGCTGGCCTCCCTGCACTGGACCATGAATGATGCCCCCCGGCACTGGGAATCACAGAAACCCTGTTCCCAGCCTTTGTCCTGCCTCGAGTCACATCTGAGGCGTGTGGGGAGGATTCTTTCCCACTGGAAGGCACCCCAGTGGGCCCCCCTTGCCTTTCACCTGGCACCCCCACCCTCCGAGGCTCCCAGAACATCTTCAACAATCTCTTTCGGGGGGAAGTTGGATTGCAGCCCAAGGCCCCGAGTCTCATATTAAATTAAAGTCGCCAAGTTAGGGTAGCGGCTCCTACTACACAGGGGCGACCTAGCAGTCTGATTGCCAGTGGTTCGAGTGGCCGGGTGACAGGGCAGAAAGTTAGAGCCACCTGGCCCAGCGCCAGGACAGCTGCTCTCCCGCCAGCGGGTGGAGCAGGCGCTTCTCCCTGCCTGGTGAAGCCCCGTGGGATGGCAGAAAACACGCACGGGCTGGACACCTCCGTGGTGTCCGGACTGTGCCTGCCTCACGGCAGAAGTGGGGCTTGGGTGGGACTGTGTCACAGAGCTCTGGGGACTGTGCCTGGCGCTCGGTGGGTTTGCTAAGGGTGCTGCTCACCCGCTTCAGGCCTGACTCAGCCGGTGTCTTCTCGTCTGCAAACACCACGCTGCTCCGCTTGGCCCTTTTCTTGGACCTCCGCAGCTTGACCTCCGGCAGAGTGCTCCCTGGTGAGATGGGCTCCTCCTGCTCCGCTCTCGGAGTCTTGGGGGTTGCTATCTCCAGGTCGAAGCTGGAGGGCAAGAGGGAAAGCAGTGGCAACTGCAGTTAGAGCTGCAGTGGGACTGGCTTGCAGGGACCCAGGCTGATGCAGCTGTGGCCACAGGGTCGGGAGGGAGATCAGCGGACCTGGCAGAGTTTGGGGAACCACTTGCTTAATTGACAAGCCTTTGAAACACAAAGACGAACTGGTGGTGAGAAGGGAAAACTGGTTAAAAATGTGGATCTGGATTCAAATTCAGACACTGCCGTTCTTTAGCTGAATGGCTTTGAGCAAATCACTCCACCAGGCAGCGGCCTGATCACAGCACCTATTGTTGGAGCAGGTGAGCAGGGCCTGGGAGCTCAATGGCCCCAGGGAGGTGCGCAGGAGGCCGGGCTCTGGGGTGGGGTGCTGGGGCAGACAGGGAGCAGAGCCCAGACGGACGCCGGCTCTCTGGGGGCCTCTGCCGGCTGTGGCTGAGTCCTGCCAGGTCCTTAGGCAAGGCCACGTTGCTGCTCAGGCCTTGTGACCCTCTGGGATGGCACTGGGACAACAGCTTCCCAGGATGGTGAAAGGCTTTCAAACAAGGTCAGTGAGGTCTGGGGGCGCAGGAGCTTTGCTGTGGGCTGTCAGGGCTGGGGCTGACCTCTCAGGAGTGGTCTTGCTGGGTGTGTTGCAGTCGGAGTTCATGGAAGCCATGGAGATGATGGACATCTGCCTGTAGGAACGCAGCATGGACCGGGGGCGGCCCACCCGCCGGTCCTCGAAGTCGGGCTGTGGGTGGGAGAACAGGGTGGTTAGCAGCTATGCCCACAGGTCGGTGGGAGCTTGGGCACCGGGCCTCCCCTTCCTGCTGCTCTGACCCCACCTGTGCATGACATCTTCCTGGATGGCTGGGGCCAGGGGAAGAAGACGCAGGATGGAGCCAAGGAGGCCTGAAAGGCCAAGGCTGTGGTTACAGGGCCGGGCCTTTGAGCCAGGTAACAGCAACTCTAAGGGACGGTGGGCTGGGGAGGGACACCAGTCATGTGATGGATGATTCATCCAGTCACGGCTTCGTAATGAAGCTCCAGCGAACACGCTGAGCACTTGGCTCAGGTGCGCCTTTCTGGAAGGTGATCCTACATCCATGAGCCAGCAGGGTGGGCAGGGGCGTTCGGGACCTTCCCAGACCTCACCCTACGGGTCTCTTCATTTGGCTGCCCCTGATGTGTGAGGGGACTTTGCCCTTGGCCTGTGGAGTGTGACTCATGGCCAGTGGACATCGGAGTTGTAGTGGGTGTCAGGCAGGCAGGGCTGGGAGGGCAGTCTGACTCAGGACACAGCTTCATAACCAGACTCGGAGACCTGAATTCACCTCTGCACCCTTCCACTACCTCCCTCGCCTCTCTGGGCCACTGTTCTCCCCACCTGGGTTGACATCTTGCAATTCCACTCTCTGGGGGAAGGGGATAAAGAAGACCTTCCTGTGGGTCCCAGGCCAACGGCCCGGTGAAGCCATGGAGCTCACGTGTGGCCAAAGTGTTGGCTTTGGGGCCAACAGAGCCAGGAGTAAATGTGGACCTGCACTCAGGTGCTCTGCAGCCTTTCGTACGTGACAAAACATCTCTGACCCTTCCGAAGGGACGCAAGGAGTTAAAATCCTTTCTACCTCACAGGCCTGTCGTGAGGACTAAATGGCCTAGTGGTCGTCAAGCGCTGAGATCAGACAAGGCACACAGTGGGTGCTTCATCTGTGTAGCTTTCATTAGCACAGTCCCCTGGGTGCTAAGGGCCCAGTTTACCACTGGCGCTTGTCTGGGGTGACTTTTGAGGGGTCAGGTCTACAGGAAGTTTCCTCCAGAGCACCCGCTCAGGATCGCAGGCCTGCAGGTCCTTGTCCCCAGGGCAGGTTCCTTTGTTCCTGTCCCCATCACTGTCCCCTGCTACCCCAGTTCAGCCCTCCTACCCCCATGGACCTCCGTACCATCTCTCTGACACCGTACTCCTTCTCCACCTTCATTTTCAGGTTCTTGAAACATTCCTCCATCCGGTCGTGGAAGGGCCGCAGGTTTTCTGACACCCTCCTTTCGTGGATCTTAATCCCTGCTCCCAGGAAGGGGATCTGGAGGGAAACGGGGGCAGTGAGCTGGGCACCTGGCCTCCCGGCTTGCACCCAGCCCACAGGGAGGCTGAGGGCCTCTCCCTGCTGGCGTTCGGGGCCGGGAGACAGGGAAGCGGCAACCGTGGGTTTGCTCTGGACCAGGAGAAGGAGCTGCAGAGGCCCTTGCCCCGCGGGAAGTTGGGTGCCCCACGCGAGGGTGTGTGTGGAACGTCTTCCCTCCTTGTGGAGTCTGAGGGGTGGAGTGTGGGGCCAGAGGTGAGGAAGCTCAGTTGCTTTGACTCAAAGTCTCGTCCAAAAGTTCTTGGATGCAGAAGGGGAAGGGTGGTGTCAGAAGCTGGGAGAGGGGAGGGCTGGAAGGAAAGGGGGAGAGGGCACAGCTGCGGGATGCAGTGCAGCGACCCAGGGGCACCTTATGCGGAACGAAATGGAGGTCAGTGCTGTGGATTCAACCAGCCAACAGGGGACTGAGAGGAGGGAGGAGGGGGTGGTGATGGGAGGGAGACAGCTTCCTCCTTCTCCACCAAGCAGGTCGGAGGGGGTGTGAGGACACACCCCAGCCCCGGGGCCACTATGAGGAGGAGGCGCTGAGAAGGGAGCGTGGCCTCGGGGAGGTAGAATACAGGTTACCTTGAAGGAAAAAAACCACGTTTCCATGACTGGTGAGGTAAAGGTGTTTCTGCCTCCTTCTCTTGGTGGTCTCCCCCAAAGAAGGAAACAAACCAACAAAACCTTCGGGGGAAGCAGGAGCTCTCTGAAGCTGACCCACAAGGTCAGGGGCCAGGGGAGAGTGTGATGACCTTGCTGAGCAGGGGAGGCGCTGGGGACAGCAGAGGCCACCCCACTGCAGGGCTGGGGACTGGAGGTACCTCAGCAAAGCTAAGGAGGGAAGAAGCTGGACGCAAAGGCTGTGGCGAGAGCAGTTAGACCTGACGATCTAGATGCAGACGTAGCAGGTCGCTGGTGTCCAGCACTGTGTCCAGCCTGGCACAGAGGAGGGACCCAGGGACAGAAGCTGTTGGGATGAATGGAATGGAATGGAATGGAATGAACGAGGGAGAGCTAATTTGCGGTGTGTGATCAGGTAAAAAGCCTGTGCGCCCCAGGGGCAGGGCAGCCCCTTTTCAGGGTGGGATGCTGGGACTCCGGGTGGGAGGGACGTGGCCCAGGGCAACCCCTTCTCCAGTGGCGTGGGCCTGAAACCTGGAGGCAAGGTGAGGTGTGGCCGGCCACAAGGGGCAACGCCTGGGAAGACCTGGATAAGGGCTTTTAGAAGCTGGAATGTCCACTAGATGCTGTGCAAGTCTTATTTCTTTGTGGAGCCTCTCCATGAGCTCCAAGGCTTCGGTCGGACGTCCTGAGAGGGCAGAGCCTGGTGCCCTCTGTGCTGTGAGTCTGAGGTCCCAGCGTAAGCTGCAGGGGACAACAGCTTGGGGACTCTGTTACCAGGGGAGAGGCACTGGGGGGTGACATGGAGCAAGAAGGACACCCAATAACAGGAAAAATTTGTGCCACCTGTTAGCCCACCCTGGGGCACCGCAGAATTATCCGAGTAAGAGAACAAATCAAAGCCTGACCTGCCTGTTTCTCAAGTTGTGGGGAAGGGCGAATATTGCTATTTGAATATTAAAGGCCATGATGACCCCAGAAGGCTGGGGACCTCAGGGGTGTTTGGGTATCAGGGTGGCGTGCGGTAAGAAGGGAGAGAAAGTTCCAGAAGCACAGAGTGTGCTCAGGAGAGCACTTCTGGGCGGGCACTTGGTGTTTCTCCCTTTTTAAGCCTCACTTTGCATAAACTGGCAGAGGCAGGGAAGGACCTGAATTAGGAATCCTTATTTTAAGAAGAGAGGCTGCACCCTGTGTTTCTCACTCCCTGATTTCCCTGGAGTAACCACAACTGCCCACCCCAATAGTGGCTAGAGATGAGTGGAAGGGGGTGGGGGGACCAGCAGCTGCAGACCCCGTGCCCCTGGCCTCCGGGAGGGCCTGCAGTGCACCCCCACTGCAGTGTGCCAGGTGGTGGCGGCCCCCAGGAGCAGCGTGGTGTTTGAGGTGGGGCTGCCGCAGGCCTGGAGGAGCCTGGTCCTTCAAAGCAAAGCCTCGGGGGTGGCGGCTGGTGGATTGTTCCTTCTCTAGGGTGTGGGAGAGAGGGAGCGGGAAGGAGGGAGAGAAACACAAGAGAGAGAGGGAGCAGGAGAATGGAGGAGGAGGAGCGAAGCAGGGGGCAGCGCAGAGAGAATGATGAGATGGGGGAGGGTGCGGACAGAGGAGACAGAGCTGGAGGGACAGAAGCAGAGACTTCTGAGGGAGAGACAGCGCAGGAGTGAGGAGGAAGCAGAGCGTGGAGGGAAGGGACGGGGCACAAGGCTGAGGGAGGCGGGCAGGCAAGGAACACCGGCAGGACGGCCGGAAGGACCGGGTGTCTCAGTGCCCTGGCTCTGTCAAAAATGAAGGTCCTTTGACAAAAAACAAACAAAAAACCCAACCAAACCAAGGCCTCGACTATTTCCTAGACCTGATAACCGCCTGAGCGTTACCTGCAACAAACTGGGTCAGCGTCTGGAGGAGTGGGCGCTGGGCCGGGGCGGGGGAGGGGGCAGCGGGTGTGTGGGGGCCGGGATTTCATTTCTAACCCGAGGGGAGAAGCCACCTCCTCCGACAACAGTAAAGCTGGGGTGTAGCGCACAGCGGCATGGCCCCTGGGCCCTGATGGAGGGAGGGGCCGGGGAGGACAGGAGGACGAGGGCTAGTGTACAGGATGCTGTGGGGAGGACAGGGGGCGGGCGGGCTCCCTGGTCCAGCTCCGGCTCACCTGCCAGGCAATCAGGTCCTTGAGGCGGCTCAGCTTGTCCTGGTCCTCTGGGTGGTCCCTGGTGTACTCGTTCGTGAAGAAGGCCTGAGGAGGGCAGACACGTATTTGGGGTTTTCGGCCCCGTTAGCATGGACCCCCAACCCACCTGTCTGGTGCTGAGAGAGGATTCCACTTGAGAGGGGCAGCAGCGAGGCCACCGGTACCCACAGTGACCTGCATCTCCGTGGAGTCTCCCATCAGCCCCCACCAGGAATGCGCCACAACCCCAGGGTGCAGTTCTCAGAGTGGGGTCCCCGGATCAGCAGCACCAAAGCATCGCCTGGGAACATCAGCAACTTCCTGGGCCCCACCCAGACCTACCAAGTCAGACACAGGGGGCACCTGTGTTAGTTCAGAAGCTCTGCAAGGACCTGACTCAGGCTCAAGGGCCGGAGGACTGTTGTCAGCTCACCTCATCTCCCCCCTCACCGCGTATGATGCTGGTGCCCTAGCTGTCCTGGGAGCTCACGCCCCAGTGTGATCGCACACACAAGGCCTGTCCCAAAAGTATCGAGCTAATGTCAATATAATTAAAACGGTTTTTTTGCGCGCCCAATACTTTTGGGGCAGACCTCGTATACCCAGATATATCAGCCCTCAAGGCTGAGCAGCACTTGCCAGCCATGACTATAACGGGTACGTGAGGGCAGCCGGAAGGACTGCTGCGTGAGCGACTGGAATTACTGGGTGTTATCTTACTATCGTACATTTAGTTTTGCATCAATGAAGGGCACAGAAAATGTAACAGGGAGTTCACTGTGGGATTTACTTGAATGAGGGGCCATTTTCCCCTTAGTGTCTTCTATAATCTATGGTCTAGGTGACAATCAAGTGGGGACTCTCCGTTGTGTCCCATTGCCAAGAAGAGCTATGCTCACCTACTGAGAAATTTGTATCGTTTCCCCAGGGAAGCATGTGACTCATGCTGATGACTTTCCCCGTTTGCCCTGGACACCAGGAGGCTCAGAGATTCTGGGTTTCATTTCTTTCCTATTTGTAGAAGACATTTCAAATCATCGCCTTTGAGTCATGGGTCCCCTACCATAGTGATCTGCCTTGCGGTCATCGGTCATCCTGAAGCCTGTCCTTGGCCGAGGCACCGGAATGTGTCCAGTGAGCTTAGGGGCCCTTGTGACCCCAGCTCCTTTCTGCCACAGCCCAGTGTGGCACTGAGGGTGTTGGGGGGACATGAGGGAGGCTGCAGGGACTCTGGAAGGGGAGCAGGGTCCAGCCAAGCTGAGGTGTCTCTTTGGGGGCAGACAGCTCCAGGGAGACAAGTGACATGCCACTGTGTCTGCACCCCGGCCCTCAGGCCCCTGCGCTGTTGCCCCACCCCCAGGGCCTACACCCCAGAAGCCTTACCTTCTCGTACTTGGCGAAGCCCCCCATGACTGCAGGATCCACGATCCCGTTCAGGAGCATGGACAGGGGGTTGATGGGGAGGCTTTCGTCACTCTGGTACTGGTTTATCATCATCAGGATCTTCTCGTTGGCCGTGGACATGGTCTCGATGGCGTTCTCCAGGGGGCTAATCGTGGTCTGTTGAACGAGAGATCACCACAAGCAAGGGTCTTAGCAGGTTGCTTTCAAACAGATCCGCTCACTGGTATGGATTTCATCTGGGGCTGGAACTCAGAGCGGCAATGCTCCCCGGAGCTCCATGGGCTGCCCGCTGCCCGGGACGAGGCAGGCGGACTTCCCGTGCGGTGACCGGGTTTCCCCAGGGAGGTGGCAGCAGGGCGTGCTGGACATTTGCTGGTGTGTGTTCTCCCGAGTTCTCCTTCTCATTCCCAGGTCAACCCCTCTGCTATTGCTGTGTACCTACTACGTGTGAGCCACCAGATCAGCGCGCTGGCAGTCTGATCCCCCAGCCTGGCCCAGGGTCAGCCCTAAAACTGGTCGCTGTTCCCAGGAGGACTGTTTAGTTGGGAAGATAAAACTCAACACCTCTCCAACACCACTTAGAGCGCGACATAAACAGGATGCCCTCAGGTGCCTGCTGGACAGTTAGGTTCTCAAGAGCGTGGAGTCTGGAGTGAACAGGTAGAACAAGGGTCTGCGCACTTTTTTCTGTAAAAGCCCCGGAGAGCGAGCAGGTTAGGCTCTGCAGGCCAGACTTTCTCCTCTGCAGCTCCTCAGCTCTGCTCTTGCAGGAGAGCGCTGCTCCAGGTGACGTGGGTGCAAATGCGCATGGCGGTGTCAACAGCGCAGCGCAAAACTGGTGGCGGTGGGATCTGGCCCACAGGCTCTAGTTTGCAGACCCCAGGACTAAACCAAACAAATTAACACTGAGCACAAACCTCAGCTCTGCTGGGTCTTTTCCCAGCTGTGTGACCTTGAGCAAGTTTCCTAACCATCCTGAGCCTCTTTGACTCACTGGTAAAACGAGGTCGAGAGACGCTACTCGGAGAAGAGCTGGTAGCTACCGTTAACTCCTTCTTGTAGGGGTTGGGACAGAGAACGGCCAAGGCCCTAACAAAGGGGACTCATGGGCGGGCGGGGTGACCCGAGTATGTGGCAAAGATTAGTTGAGGTAACATGACACTGGACTCAGCAGAATGCTTTAAAAAAAGATATGGTAACTGTTGGGTATCTGAGGATGGCAGAACCAGCCCCTAGAGCCATCTAGGTCATTGTTTTCAGTAAGTTGTTGAAATCCTGGTGACATCCTCGCCTCCTCACCCCTTCTCCTTATTGGTTGTCATTTTCAAAGATGACTGCTCTCTGCAGCAAGGGGGCCCTGGGACTCTTACACGCACACACGCGCGCACACATGGCCTGGCAGGGGCTGCAGCCTTTACATCACACGCTGCGTCCAGCACGCAGACCATCCCTGGTCTAGCCCGAGTCCTAAGGAAAATCCTTCACAGCCACTTAGGCCGAGCCCAGCCTTGCACCCAAACTCAGGCAAGACTCGAGCCTGCCTGCAAGGCGCAGACTTTCAGGGAATTATTAAAAATGGAAGGTCCTGTTGATTGGCTTTCTTCCTTATTTCTGAAGCTAGTTTTGAATCCCCACGTCGTTAACCTCGTTATGACCACCAGGAACGGAGAGTAGCGAGAGGACACTTCCCTTGCTTTCTCCCCCGGACCGAGGGTACGGTTCTCAGAGCAGCGCTGCACAGGGCTGGGCAAAGGCAGGTTTACAATCGTAGCACAAATGAACAATACAATAATTAATGAATAATAATACAGGAATAAGCACCGTGTTTCCCGTGCTCACAACCATAAACCTACTTTTGCCCATCTCATGTACGTGGGGTGGTGAAAGTAAGCTCATAGCTGTGCGTACACAATGCAGAGGATAACACACACATTACAAGGATGTGTAAATAATGAAGGATGGCGATTTGAGGGCTGACGAGATTGTACCTAAGTGCGCCAGGCCACATTCTTTTGAGTTTAATAAAGCTATAAAGGTATTGTGAGAATCAGAACCTGGATGTCTTTTGCCATACAAACAACTGTAAACCCCCTTTTGCCCACGCCTGTATGTGTACATGTATATGTCCGTATGTATGTACGTATATAGACTCAGATATATCCCCTGTCAACCTGCTGTGAGCAGAAAACAAGTTATTAGGGGTAAATGCTTTGGGGGCAGTTTTAAGGGGGAGAAAGCATCAGCCAAAAGATGAGGTGATGCTAAGCCCTTGCAGTCCGTGGCGTTTCATATTCTTCAAAGGCGTTTCACCCACATCACCTTCTTAAGTCAAATCCTCTTAGGAACTCCATGAGCTCCCCAAGACAGGCATTGTTGTCCCATATTATTCCTGCCACTGATCACCTCGGCAGTGCAAGTCCCATCTCTGGGCCTCAGTTTCCTCATAAGTAAAATGGGATGAACAAGAAGGGGCTGCAAGCTGGAGATTTGTAGGCGGAGCTGGGCCCGGAAAGGTCTGCTGTCTAGAATGCACGTGAGTGCTAATTTCAAAAACTGACTTCAGCCAGAGAGTTCGCCTCAGCCTCTCCTGGGCCCTGGCGCTGCCTTAACGTGACTGCCTCGCCCAGTCCCATTCTTTTCCCAGGGCTCCAGGTGCTTAGATTTGCAGCTCTTGGGCCAACTGACCCCTAGAGAGGCTTTCAAACCTGAAATTCCATCATTTTCCCATCTGTTTCATAGATGATGAAAGGCCCAGAGACGCAGTGTTTGGTCCATCAACACGCGGCTTGTTAGTGACCAAGTCAAATTGGCATCTCTGCACCCCGGTCAGGGCTTGCTATAAAAACTGTGTGTTCTCGGGGTCAAGGACGAGAAAGGCCCCTCAGTAAGCAGAACCTACACTTGAATCCCATAAGAAAAACCTCTTTGTACAAATGGTCCTGTCACCATGACGATTCCCGAAGGAAATAACCAACAGGCTGTAATTCATGGAACAGCCAACAAATGCTGAGGACGCAGTCACGCGTGTCAGAGACCCTGGCATTCTGGGTCACTCAGCTGAGGGAGGCTAAGAGGTGCGTCCACTCTGGCCCACTTTTTAGAGGGTTTCCCAAGCCTTTCGAAGATACTGGGGCAAAAGAAGCAAAACGAAAATGTTGATTTTTTTCTTTCCTAACTTTGGAATCCTGAGTCCATAAAATTAGGTAACTGGTTCAGACATTATGGGTGTCTGCAATGTGATTGAATGGTATAGAATTTACTTAACAAATATTCTTGGGCACCATTTGAAGTCCTTTAAGTATAAAGGACCTGGGTCTGTCCTTTGTACTTGGTGATGATGGCAGCAAGCAAAACAGACAAAAATCTGTCTTCTTGGGGCTTATATTCTATAATGTTATATTATATTAAATGTAATGGTCAGATATTAAAATCAACACACAGGCACATTATTAGGCAGTCCATTAGGAGGTGGCAAGGACTTTGAGGAGAAGTGCAATGACTAAGGAAAAGGGGGCACAGGTGGGGTTTCCCTCCATTGCCCACAGTCTCAGGAAACATGGAAGGACAGGAGAGGCACCTTGCTGAGACCCTGAGCAGGGAAGGACACAGCCAGGGCCATTGGGTAGAGGCTACAGATTGGTAGGAAGTTTCTAATTCTTCATCTCAAAAGTGGGGTTAATAATAGCACATCGCTCACAGGGTTTTGCATGAAATGGGATAAAGCGATAAAGCCCTCACCACAGAGCCTGGGACGTGTGTCCGGCTCACCCTGTGTCAATCAGTCCCATGAGTGAGGGCCTGAATGGCTTCTTTCTTTTCAGGGTAGTAACTGTTGGCGCTGCATGGGGACAGCCTGAGAAGGAGGGAGAGCAGGAACCCAGTCCGGGCACCAAAGGTTAAAGTCAAACCTCACCTCCTTTACTAATCTTGACTAACCCGCCAACCCACTGGCACCTCGGCTCCTTTGTCTGTGCAGCGGAGGTGCCCGTGGAATGACAACACGGCTCCCTGGCTGAGGCTCCAGTGAGACCAAGCATGTGAACCGTCAGCACGGCCTCGAGACGGCTTGTTGAAGTCATCATCCCTCTCACTCTATTTTCCTCAGGGTCGAGGCTATGCTTGAGAAAAGGAGATGGGACTGCTGGGTCCCCTGGGAGGGAGGCACTGATGCTGAAAACACAGGTAGCCGGTGACCCTCCATCCTCTGCTCCTGGTTCCAGGTCCCTGTGGTGACCTGTCAAGTCCCATGTGACCGGGTATCAGACTGCCACTTGGCTCTCCCTCGCTCTGATGCGGACACCAGCGTGTCCTGGCTGAGGCGCCTGGGCACTGCTGTGCCCTTTGCTGGGCCGTCCTCTTCTCTGTCCACATGGACTGCGCCCTGCCTGGCTTCCTCCCGCCTTCATTCAGAAGCCCTTTGGTCAGGGACGCTTTCTCCGGCCACCCCATTTAAATAGCACCTCCTCCAGTTCTTGCTCTTGCATTTTTCCCCATCATGGTCATCACCCTTTGACATAGGATACATGTACTTAGATGTTTTGGTCTGTCTCTCCCACGAAAATGTGAGCTTCAGGGCAAAACCTTCAGGTGTTAGAACAGTGCTTGACACGTGTTAAGCACTCATTCAGTATTTGTTGCGTGAGTGAGACATCCTGGATATGTCCCTGCCTTTCAGGTTTTTTCACAACCACCCGACCCCTGCCCTGTATGGAGGGACCTGAAAATTCCTTTGCTGTCTGAGGGGGTGAAGCCTCTGGAGTGTGCGGAAAAGTATACTACATGCTATTTGCACAAGGGAATGCAAACATTGGCACGCTAGCCAGAGCTTTGCTTCTGTGGGCAGTCTGCTCTGCGAGCCTCATTGTATCCAGCTGTCAAATGGGTTCATAGTGGGATTCTGCAAATGTACCCCGAAGGGCTGCTGGGGCCCCGAGGATAGGAGGGGTGATTGAGTGGATGAGTCCCTTGCCCCTGCCTCCCGCTCTGCATGCAACCACAGATCCCCATTCATCAGTTTTCATTGCATCTGGTTGCATTTGTGAGGAAAGGAAGTTATCTGCTGCTTTAAAATAATCTGAAAGTAGCTAATCAGAATGTTGCCTGCACTGGAGTACTGTGGGGCCCACCATGGCCTGTGCTGAGAAGGACAGGAGCCTCACCTGGGACATGTGAACTACCTCGAACCAGCGCAGGATGCCGGGCAGCTTGTACGCAGTCATGAAGGAGGTCCTCTCGATCCACATCGACTGTGCCATGGGCAGGGGGTGGTGAGGGTGGGAAAGCAATGGGTAAGAAAACGAGGCACCAGAGGCGCTTGGCAGGACCCAGCCAGACCCCCTGGTCTCCCGTCTGCCCGAAATCAGAATAAACGCTGCAAGACCCAGGAGCACAGTCTCAGCTTATCCTTACGAATTCTTTCCCAACATGAAGCTTCAGTTTTCCCTGGACTTAGGCCCAAAAAGTTTTAACTTGGCTCTCTGAACAGTTCAAATTTTTAGGCGATCACTGAATGCATTCACCTGTGCTTTCTATGTGATTAGATTCTCGAAGGGGCAGTAACTCGCAAAATATGAAGAATCACAGCCTAACCCTGGCTGGTGTGGCTCAGTGGATTGAGCGCCAGACTGTGCACCAAAGGGTCGCTGGTTCCCAGTCTGGGCATGTGGGTTGCAGGCCAGGTCTTGAGTTGGGGCCTCATAAGAGGCCACCACACGTTGATGTTTCTCTCTTTCGCTTTCTCCTTCCCTTCCCCTCTCTCTCTCAAAATAAGTAAATAAAAAAAAAATTTTTTTTTTTTAAATCACAATCTAAAGCAAAGAGCTGAAAGACTTGAAGCCTCCTCATGCCAGCCTTGACCCTGGGGAATAGAAGACTGGTACTAGCCTGGGAGACACACAGGGGACACTGGGGACGAAACTCTCCGGCTTTAGCTGGTATTTCCAGGAGGGTTTAACTTTCTCAACACCCCTGCTTAGCTGGAGGGGTCCTGCCTTCTGGAAATGTCTAAACGCTCTGTGGTGGAAAGGCCTGCGTTATATCTTGAAAGTGGAAAGGCTCACGAAATGAGAAAACAAACCCGGTGGGAGAGACCAGGAGTGGGTGTCACACGCCAGTGGATGCCCGTTGTACCCCCTGCAGTTTTGGATCAAGTTCCCCCATCCCGAGGCTGGCGGGTGCACGCTCTGCTTGGTAAAGGGGCTGCCGGGGGCGGGCGGTACTCACGGCAAACTCATTCTCGGGGTCGACCGTCCCCTTGCGCACAGGCCTGGAGTAGTGGAACCTCTGCACGTAGTTGGATTTGTAAAAGCTGCAAGACAGGAAGAGGCTGAGGCTCCTGGCAGCACGCCCGCCGTTGACGCAGAGCCTGGCCTGAGCCTGTCTGGGGTGGCTGCCCTTGGCAAGGCCCCCGAGATGGGGGGCTGGTGTAATGTCTTCAGAGGAACACAGCAGCCCTTGGGTACCCAAGAAGTTGGATTTCTTGCACAGATGCACAATGGCTGTTGCCTGTGACCTCAATGAAGGACCTGGACACACACAGCCTAACATCCCAGGGGTACCTTCCAAAGATTGCTGTAAGGGTCCCAGCCTCCCCCCAAGTCACTTTTCCTGACTCTCTAATCAGATTCTGCCATTAGGGCCGCAGGGCACAGTGCCAGCTGCATAGCTGCTGTCCCCCCAATGGGAGCCTGGCCGAGGGTGACAGGAGGCTGAGACCCAAGCTGCGCCTGAGGGCACCGGCTCTCCCGGGAGATGCCTTTTACTAAAGCACAGGGGTGCTCTGCTGGGTCCCTGGACCTCAGGGGGGTGAGCTGGCCATCTGGAGGGGGCCACAGAGTCAACTGTCCCCAGCCTCCGGTATCTTCACTGATCTCGTGATCTAGTATTGAACAGATTGACACTCACCCTCACACCCCTTCCTCTAACGTCCCTTTACTATGATCTGCACACATCTGTTGTCAATATACAGCCTCATCAAATGCTGAAATGATGCCCCTTGGGGAGTGGGGGGGGGTGGCGTGCTTGGCATGAGCACTGTCCTGCCCCCGGGTCTCCCCTTCACACAGGCACAGCGGGATCAACCTGAGGGACAGCAACTCTCCCTGCAGCTCACTGAGGACCTGCTGGGCCGCAGAGCAGAGCCCAGACTCACTCCTGTCCTCTTGTCTCTGGCCTCAGCCTGTTCAGCGGCAGTGCCCGGGTGGCTGATTGGGGGTGACTCTCCTCCCAAGAGGAAGGGGAACAGGCTGGCTAAGACAGGGAAGGGACTGAAAGGGCAGGAGGCCTGTCCTGCCAGTAGCTCAACTTGGGAACCCCGTGGGATTTCTTTCCCACCCCCTCGTTCCAGGCAGCTGTGGGTCTTACTTTATGATCTGGTCAGGCACTGGCTTGTTCTTGAACCTGGGGTGCTCATCCAAGACGGGCTGGACGGTGAAACACTGGATGTCTGGGATCCTGGGGTTAAGGGTTCACAACATGTCTTAGGCCACAGGGACAGTTCCAAGCACAGCAGGTCCTGCTGAGACCCTCCTGGCCAGTCCGTCTGGGGTCAAGTTTGCTGGGGTCAGGGGACAACTCGGTCCTACAGACCCTTTAGCAGCCAAAGCTGCCTGTCACTTGCAGTCCTGCCCCAGGGCTCAGCCCCGGCTCACAGTTGGTTAGCAGTGCTTCATCATCATTATCATTAACAATAGCACCATCTCATGCGTTTATAGCTCTCAATCAATTGCAGGGCACATCTCCCCACGGTCTCCTCTCAGTTCTCCAATTCTGAAGAGCAGCATTATTAATGTAAACCGTCCTTGGTTCACAGATGATGCGCTCGAGGTCAAGGAAGCTAGACCACTTGTGGAAGCTCACACAGCTTGTGAGAGCACAAGCTGTCTCTTAACCCTCCGCTCAGGGTTCCCCGACTGCGGACTGCTGCTCGGTGGGGCCCTTGGACCAGCAGCGTCAGCATCACCTGGGAGCCTGTTAGAAACGGAGAATCCCAGGCCCTGCCTGCGGCCCGCTGAAGCAGGCTGTATTTTTGCGAGACCCTCAGGTGCACGCTCACATCTGGGAAAACCGCTTTAGAGCCTGCGGATGCATGACCCTTACACGCTAACTCTGCAAGTGGAGAGTAACCGCCACAGCAGCACTGTACGCCACGCCCAGGCTCCGGGGGCAAGTGTTCCACGATCGTTCACATTGCCTGCCATGGGCACAGCGTTAGGAGAGGCACCGCGTCGCCCCATCTTTGTCACACTTACTCTAGACCTTCACTCACTGACCACGGCAAACCAAACAAACACAGCCCCCCACCACTGGGCCCTTCCCTGCACCCCCTTTACTCATCTCCTCTTTAGATTCTGGTTCTCCCATTGCTCTGTTCTACCAGATGGCAGCCATGACACCAAACATTTTCCTTCCGGGCCCGACATTTCTGCCAACCACGGGATCACAGACTCCTCGAGTTGGCATTCTAACACGGATGATTCAAGTGCTCGACTAGGATCCCGATCCACTTCCCACCATTGTCTCTGGGCACCAGATTCCACTGTTCTCGCTGCTTGGAATACGTTCCCTCATCCCCAGCACCTCCGGGAGCGCTCAGTCCAGCCTCAGACAGGTCTGTACTTGGAGCTCCAGTCTCTTAGCTCCCTGCCTTCGCCCCCACCCCACCCACTCCCCACCAGATTGAGAGTTTTCTTCCTTTCCTTTCTTTTCGTTTTAAAGATTTTATTATTTTTAGAGAGAGGGAAGGGAGAGAGGCAGCGAGGGAGAGAGACATCCACGTATGGTTGCCTTTCACCTGCCTCCAGCTACGGACCTGGCTGGAGACCTGGCTTGCAACCTTTACTGGGAGCTTTCTGATAGTAGAGGCTACGGTTATTTCACACATAACAAATGGCCAAAACAGAATTCCAAGTTAAATTCAACTGGCCCTCCCCCCATAAACTCACTCCACATCAATGTTGGGCATAGCCGGTATTCTTGAGCCTCTTGGTCACATGTCTTTTTGCTGCAGACATTTCCACTGTAGAACTAGTGCACGTACCTTAAGGCCATTTCGCCGTAACGGTTAAAATAACCGGTTGACAGTTTGGTGTCATTTTTCCAAAGACACATCAATTTATAATGTATTTAAGCTAGTTGTCATGACAGTTTGATTTTATTTCATTTCTCCATTGACAAGTTCTCACAGTATTCCCATCCTTTATATTACATAAATCTCAGCCCTCACAAGTCTACACAATAACAAGCAGATGGGGTGGTCTGAAATAGTGGATGATAACAAGGATGTATATTTACTTGATGGAAAATATGGTAATAAAACTTCCCGGGCCAGATTGTGTACTTTACTAGAAAATGATCACATGTCAGCTTGCAGATCCTTAGGTAATGTTGTATGTATTGCTACAAGAACATTTCCCAGAGAGCGTTGGAGCATCTATCAATGGACATGTAAAAATATGTGAGTCCAAAAAACAATTTTAAAACAAGTACAGCAATAAAGTCTTTTCAATATTCATTTCCCCCCCTGTTTCAGCCTGTCCTTTTACGGCAAAATTACCTTATGGCAAATTAGTTCTGCAGTGAAAATGTTTGTGGTGAAAATGCTGGCGGCCAAGCTGTTTGGTGTGAACATGCCTAGCATGTAGATAATCCACCCACGTATTACCTGTGGCTGCTTTCCCATGATTACAGCAGAGTTTGGTGGTGACAGAGACCACATGACCCACAAAGATGAAAATACTTTCTAGCTGATCTTTTATAGAGGCGTTTGCCAACTCCTATTTTAAAGAAGGTTCTAGGTCATGTCTACTGATCTTAGCAGCTGGCCTTGGTCCAAGAGGATAATCCCAACCTGTTCCCATGAAGCCAGTGACACAGGAGGAGGTGTGGCTAGACTCGTTCCATGTGCTGAATCTACACATAGACTTGTGGCCTCGAGGCCTGGGAAGAGGGTGGGAGGGATGGGAGACACCCAAGTAAGGCACCTTTGGTTTTAAATGTCTCCCCCCACTTGGATACCTATGTGGAGGCATGAGAACTGTCGTGTTTCAAAACTGTGCCTCCGCTGTCCAACAAGGGAAGGCAAGAGCAGGGAGCTCAGATTTTGGTAAAGAGTGTTCAAATCCGAGTCCTGTGGTCTCGCGCCAGTTGCTTACGGCTTTTGAGCCTTGGTTTTCTTTTTGTAAAATTCTGAGAGTAATAATACCCACATCATCGTTATTATAAGGGTAAAAGGAAACAGTACCTGAACAGTGCCTAGTCCACAAACAGCTAGTTAATAAAGAACATTCCATTCATCAACCTTAAACAAAATGATGACATCACAGAGAGAACACGGACTCTGAGACACACAGATCTGAAAGTTCAAATCAGCTCCACCGACCACTAGCTTAGCAACATCACCTCCCTGCCTCATACATCCCGTGTCTACTAAACAGGGAAAATGAATACTAACCATATAGGGTTTAATGAGGGGGGGTAAAGGAATAATGTTAATAAAGCCCTCAGTCAGTGCATGGCATGAGGAGGACGTTTAGCAAATGTCAGACCTTCCTCTTTCTTTTCTACCTGGTTCTGGACACCAAATCAGGCTTACCTATGATGACATGGTATAGGAACATGTGCTCTCTTCCACCACTGCGAGGTACAAGGCCGTGGGACTGCGCAACACGAGGTGCCCACTTAGAAAGGCCTTAGTGCTAATCCCGTGTCTCATCCGTAACCAAACGTGCACCTGTACGCAGCCAGTCCCACCGCCAGTGGCAACTCCTCCTGCACAGAAGCGTGGTAGAGCGGGCATGAAGGGCAGGTGAGCGTACCGGGAAGGCTACAGATGAATATGCATTGCCCGAGGCAGAACTATTTGGATTACGACCTAGTGGACCAGCCATGCCACGTGTCAACCACACTGGAAAGGCTGTAGCTCAGTCTGTGTTAAAGGGTATGGAGCAGGATGCCAGGCTGGTCAAGGCACCCCACGCAGCTGTCAGCCTTATCCTTGCAAGCCTGCCTACTGCCCAGGGCCAGCTCCCGGTCCTGTGAACCCCACACCTCGTCCAGCCGCACTGCGTCATCTCACGTCACCTCGCGTCACCTCTGTCCTCTGTGCACATGGGTCCCACTCCTGGCAGTGATGCCGGCACAGCTCCGGGCTCTAAGGTGGGGCCCTGCGGGCTAAAATCCCAGCTACCCCCGCTGTCCCCCGGCTTCTCCAAGGATACACTGGCCCGGGGCGTTCTTCACATCATCCCCGGGGGCAGAGGTGGTGTTCATCTTCTCTGCGTTGGGGAACTGGCTCATGAGCTGCACCTGGAAATCTTCTCTTCGCTCGTACTCCTTCCCTCGGTAGATGAACACTTTGTTCTGCAGAGAGATGATACCCATCAGAGAGCTCAGGGCCCAGGTTGGAGGACGTGGTCCGAGCAAAGCTGGGAGGCCGATGACAGGGCTCTGGGGACTTCCTCTGGCTTTCTCCTCCTGCTTCCCCAGAGGAGCTGAACTCCCTGGCCCCCTAGCTGGGCACACTGCTTCCTTTAAAAGAGGGCCTTAACGGGAGAGGCGGTTGCGGATGCTGAAAGCTTCCTTCTCCACTGTCTTATGTAGAGATTTCAGGCTAACTCCTCATCCGGCTTTCGCTGCATGTGCCACTCCTACTCTCCGCTTTACATGATCATGAGTTTCACCTCTGGCCTCTAAGGGGCTATGTTTGCTGGGCCTGTGGGATGGAAGGGACCAGCATCTGGGTCCTTTGCCATTCGGCTCCTTATCCTGGCCCCATGGAAACCCATGCTTCCTTCTTTGGACACGTTAGCCTCTTTTCAAACAAGGTGATTTTCGCTCCTTATGGGACACTGGGGATGTCTGGAAGCATGTCTGGTTGTCACTTGGAGGGGTGGGGTCTAGGCCCGGGATGCTACTAAACATCCTTTAATGCACAAGCCAAATGACCTAGTTTAAAAATGTCACCCCGGCTGAGGTCAAGAAATGTCCTGGACCAGATCTGTGCAGCCTCTGATGGCCCCTATTGGCCTTCTGTCCAAACCCACGCCTGTCACCCTGCAGACTCATGCTCCTTAGCCTGGGGGCACCTTCTGAGGGGCCCAGGAGACCTGTGGGAGTTCCGACTCTCAGGCTGCACTCAGCCTGCTGGCGCGGAACCTCTGGCAGTGGGGCCCGGGAACATACATGCACTTTATCAAGTTACCCGGGGGTGCAGACGGACAATCAGGCTTGGGAAGGCACTTCAATCAAGGAAACCCTCGGGACCTCCCCTTCCGCATCTCTGGCCCACTGTGGCTTCCACACTGATCCGTCACAGGGAGCAGTTTACCTCCTTGGCGGGGACCGTGAATCCAGTGGGACCAGAGGCCAAGTTTACTGTTTCTTCTGAATCTCACTGAGCTCAGAATTGAACCCAGACCAGAAGGAAGCTTGTTGCTGACCTAATCCAGGTCTCTACATGACGAATACATAATCACAAAAGCAGAGGTTCAGAAGCTACCCTGGGGGTCCCTGAGGGGCCCTAAAACCCTTTCGTGGCCTCATAGGATCCAAGGTCTTTTCATAGTAACCATAGGTTGTTAACATTTAAGAGCTTTGCAGAAGTAGAAAACAATTCCCTATTTGCACTCATTTTCAAATAACAAAGTAGTTATTTTTTTGTGAAGATTCCACTTATATTAACGTGATGGATGTGTTATCATTTTAAAATAAATTGATATTTAAAAATTATTCTTGTTTTAATTCTGAATGTGGTGACTGGAGGTAGAATCTGTACATACAAGAAGTTCTTTGGGGACTGCAATAATTTTTAGGACAGAGCGCGGTCCCGCGGCAGGGCCCACTGGGGGCACAGGGCCTCACTTGAGGGATGGGAAGCTCAGGACTCGGGAGGCGCTCTGGTGGCTGTGTCCTGACAGCAGCAGAGGGGTGACTCAAGGTGACTCTGAAGAAGAGGACAGGAGAGCAAGCGGGGGTGGGGCAGAGCATGGAGGCAGAGACTGAGGTGTCTGTGCTCCCGCAGACACAGCTCGTGGGCACAGCTGAGGTGCCAAGGCCCCGGGACTGGCGTGTGTCCCAGTCACCGCAAACTCACCCGTAGGAAGGAGGGGAATCCCTGGCCATAGTATCCAACAGCAAAGTAGTCAGGTTTGGGCCTGAGGATTTTCATGATGTTTTCATAGAACTTTGCCTGCTGGATCTGAAAGAGGAAGACTCGCAGTTTGTAACAACAGCACGGATGCCTAGCAAAGGCACATGCGGCTCCGAGAGGCCCCTGTGAAGCCATGAGCATGATCCCAGAACTGGTGTGCCTGGCACCTGCATCTGCATATCGAGGGCCATGTCTAATCATCACAGGACAGCGGGTCCTCTACATCTGTGGGTTTCACGTCCACATATTCGAGCAGCAACAGATTGAAAATATTAGGTAAAAAGTTCCCAGAAAGCCCCATTCCCTGCAAAGAGCTTGAATTTCCATGCGCCCAGCACTCCGCGGAATCCATGTGAATGAAGTGAAATGGTGGGCTTGCCCTCCTGCAGCCTAGAGACAAGTAGAGGTTACAGGCGAATCTGATGGCATTTTTATACAAGTGACTTGAGCATGTGCAGATTTCATTATGGCTGGGGTCCTGGAGCCAGTCCCCCACGGGTACCAAGGGCCAACTGCCATAGCTCTGTTCACCGTGTAAATCCATCTGCCCAGACTCACTCACCACTTGCATCATTCTCATAGCAATCCCCCAAGCGTGCTACCTCTGCTTTGCAGAGAAAGAAATGTTATCTCGTGGTGCAGCTGGCAGGTAAGGATGTGAACCCAGCCAGCTGTCACCGGGCCTGTGTCTGCAGGAGTCTCTGGATGGATAGCAATGTCATCCTGTGTGTGCACACAATGTATATCACCGGTTCTAAGAGATGTGTGTTTCCCATATTTCAGCATCTCTGGGAACAGTTTGCATCTTACTTTACACCTGATGACATCTCTCAACTGCTATTAGCTAGACAGCAATCATCAGCCAGACAAGACATGGCACATGTAAAAGAACAAACTATGGCATCTTAAGTTTCATGCGACATGGAAGATAAACGTGCATGGACCAGGCTGTGAGGCAGATGTGGTGCCCAGTTGTGCGTGCCTATCAGCATGTGCATGGATGTGTATTGCGTGTGCATGTGTGTATGTGTGTATACCTGTGTTCTGGGCATGTGTGCGTGTGTGTGGGGGTCTGTATGTGTGCTCTGTAGAAGGCACGTGTGCCTCCCTACTGAAAACATCTATGTGGATAAACTCGTGGGGCAGATACACGTGTTTCTCTGTGTAAGCGCATTCCTTAGAACACTGTACCCCCTAGCCAGCCCCCCAACAAAAAGAACTATGAATTCCCCCCAACACTGACTCTCATTAGAGCTGGACTGGCCTCTAAAAATGGGCTAAGATGGGGCCCTGGGGTCCTGGCTCTCGGGGCACCGGGAAGCAGGGGGTGGGTGAGCGGTGGGGAGCAATGAGAAAGTCCTGCATCCCTCCCGCCCCCGCCCCCGCCCCCTTCTGGCCCTGCAGCACAAGCAGAGCAGACGGGCTCCCCCACTGCCCCACTCCCACCTCCTCCACCGAGCGGCCAGCACAGGGAGCTCATGGGGAATGGCCAGACGGGGAGCATTTTAATGCTATCTATCTGTTAATCGGGAGGCACAAATCTGCATTTTATTTCATTGGCTTAGTGACTTGTGGGGCTCCTCCTGCAAACGGAGCAGCGGTGATCTGGTGCAACAGCAGCCGCCCCCCAGTGCCAGGCTGGTGTTTCACACCTGCCCCAGGACCCCCCAGGATTGCCGATGAGTTTTCCCAGAATGCCTCCCTCTGGAAATACTCCCGCCTGGGAGGGAGCCGCTCAGCACAGCCTGGCTCTGCTCCCCCTACCGCCCCTCTTTATCTAACATCACCCCTGCCCAGCCTCCCTTCCCCCCGGCCTGGCCTCCAGGACAGCCAGCTCGGTGGCGACACCTTACCAGGTTCTGGCTGAGCAGCTCGTAGTCAAAGATCTCCATCTCGTACTGCTCCGCCAGCTCCTTGCACAGACTGATGGCCTCCTCCCACATCTGCGGGAAGGTCAACACAAAGGTCAAGGGGCCCTCCAGGCTTGCAGGGTCCTTGGAGAGGGTGGGACCTGTGGCTCTGCCTCCTGGGGCTCAGCCCCAGGCCCCCCACAGGGAGCCAGGCGCCTCCAGGGGGCACGATTTTCCCTCTGCCTCTCAGCCTAGTTTCTTCATAAATAATGGAGCCGCCACAGACTAGGCTCTTGGGACCTTCCTGGTCCCTCTGAGAGGAGATTAGAAGCAGGTGACCCTCCCAGGTGAGAAGCAGAGGTTCATAAGCAGAGCAACTGCCCCAGCTCAATGCCCAGCCCCAGGCAGGGCCAGGAGGCACCCCCCACCCCCGGGGAGACCAGCGGCCTTGCTTCGTTCCCTGCCTTAGACTAAATGAACCCTTGACTCCCTCAGCTTCCCCCGTGCAGGTGGGGCAGGTGCGTGTTGGCCCTATTTTCCAAAGAGAAAGGGTCCAAGGAGAAGTAAGCAGGTGCCAAAGATGAGAGAGTTTCTGGAGATAAAGATGGGGCCAGATCCAGGTCTCCTGAAGTTGATGCATCAGCTGAAAAGCCGACAGGAACGATGCCCTGCAGGGCAGGAGAGTCCAGAGTGCAGTCTCTGCCCTCAGGAGGCTTAGAATTGTAAATTATGAAAACAGCGTCCTTCAGCTGCTCAGCTCCTGTGGATTTATAAGCCCTCCCCCAGACGTTACCTCATTCTGTTTCTAGGGGAAGTGGGAGGAGATCATTATGTCCGGATGAACCATAAGAGGCCTCACAGTTCGGAGAGGCAGGAGGTGAACAGGGTGGATGGTGGGAAGAACAGGGGGCTCCAGGGACCCCGAGAGGTGGAACCAGGTCATAACAGTGAAGTTAAAGCACAAGAAGGTCCCATGCACCAGGTCCTGTGCTAGATGGTCTACATGCACTTTATCACCAAACTTTCACAGTAGCACAAGGAAGTGGGTACTGCTAGTATCTCACTATGATGCGTGGGGAACTGGAGTCTCTGAGGAGCCAAAGCTGTGGGTAGAGGAGGGAGGTTTGAAACACAGGCTGTCTGGCTTCAGAGCCTAAGTGCTCAGCCACCAGGCCAGTCCCCCGCTGGGGTGGATGCTGGCATTAGGGTTGGCGATTCCTAAAGGTCCCCTGGGGACTAGAGGGTGGGCAGCAGATGGTCTGGCTAATCTCCTGGCCAAATCTGTGCTGTCCTTACTGTTTAGAGGTCAATGAAGGCACTGCGGTACCATTCATACATTCGATCCATTTAGTTATTCAATGTATGTTTATTGGGTCCTGCATGTCAGGTCCTGTCTGGCCACTAGGCATTGAGCAGCAGACAAGTCTCGGCACACAGGGCATTCTAAAGTGTGGAGCTGGAACACAAATAAGTAAAACCAAAATAAACAAGGTGACAAGTGCAACAAAGGTGATTCAAGGCTGAGGCACTGCCTCATCTCCTTGAGGATGTGATAGCTGAATAAAGCCCAGAGCCAGGAAAAGGAGCCAGCCATGGGGTGCTGTGGAGGAGTGTTCTGAGCTGGGAAAAGCAAGTGCAAAGGTCCTGTGGTAGAAATGAGTACAGCATAGAGTAGGAGAGAAAGAGGGAGCCTGGCAGGGTGAAATGGGAGAAGCAGCCAGAGGACAGCTCATGGGGGACCTCATAGGTCAGAGAGAGGATTGCGTAACTTGTTCCATGTGGAATGGGGGAAACAGGAAGATGACTGTAAGCAGGAGAGTGGTGTAATTCAAAATATGTTTTATGATCACCCTGCTTCCTATACAGAGGAAGCTCTGGCCAGGGCAATAGCAAGGAAGAAGGACTGCTTAGGACTCATTGGGTGTCCAGGTGTGCAATACTAATGACTTGAGTGAAGGTGGTAGGACTGAAGGCAGAGAAAGATGAAGAGAAATGATTGGACTTAGGACTGGATGGAGACCTATCTGCACATGGATTGGGTATGGAGGATGGGGGTGTGCTGCCCTTCCCAGTAGCACACAGAAGGTCCCCACAGAAGCTAAAGGCAGATTACCTTTCCTTTGTCAAAGTAGCCTATGATGATCTCATACAGCGTCTCCTTAAGCTGCCGGTGGGTCTGGGGGTGCTGCTGGCCAGTCTGCATGACCTGGGATGCGCACTGCTCATCGGACCACTGTGGGGAGAGGACATGTGGAGTCACCAGGGCCTGAGAGGCCACCAAGGGCAGGTGACAAGGAGCTGCCTTCCTATCACCTAGAGTCAGTGGTGGTCGGAGAGACACTGGTCTGCACGTTCCAGTTGGGAAGTGCCTCCTGATTTTTGCCAAGTTTGCTTGACTCTATTAGCTTGTATATGTGGTTTGTAGGGATTTTCTCTGAATCCCTAGGACATGGTCCCTGTTCTTCCAAAACCAAAGGAAATCCCTCAGACTTTGTTCAGTGACAGCAGCTCTTTCAAGGCTAGAACGGCTCACTGGGCATGCTAGTGATTTACAGTCCATGTCTGGATGTTACATGAAACATCTGGATGTTACATAAAATGCCAAGACGTATCTCAAGGGACTACCTTTGCTACTCAATGAAGGTCACTCAAGACCACATGTGACTGGGAAAAGCAGTGCAGAGAGGTAACCTGTCAGCTCAGGAGTTTTGGGACTCCGAGTGGAATAAAATGAATTTGGCTAATTCTTTATTTTGTTCTCTTTAAAAATCCTCCAGGCCCTGGCTGGTAGCACAGTGGTTAAGGTGCCGGCCTGCAAACCCAAAGGTCGCAGGTTCGATTCCTCAGCCAGGGCACATAACCAGGTTGCAGACCAGGTCTCCAGTCAGGTCTGTGGCTGGAGGCAGGTGAAAAGCAACCATACATTGATGTCTCTCTCCCTCTCTACCTCTCTCCCTTCCCCTCTTTCTAAAAAATAATGAAATAAAATCTTTAAAAAATAAATAAATAAATAAAAACCCTCCAGCTTGCTGGGAGGCGGGGCCCGTTCACGAAGGGCAGTACCTTGAGGAGCCAGGTGTGGAGAAGCAGCGTGTAGGCCGCCTCCGTGTAGTTGTCACAGTCCAGGTGAAGATCTCGGAGTTTGTACAGGTACCTGTGTGGGGAAATGTGCAGCGGTGAGGAAGCAGGCAGAAGTCAGAGAGAACAACTGACTACCACTGGGGGTCACCAGGGAGTCCCCCATCCCTGCTAGCTAGCCCCTCGGCATGGGTCACATGACAGCCCTCAGCACAACAGGTACCATGCTCAGTATTTTAAATGCCTTGGGTCATTTAATCCTCCTGACAACCCTGTGAAATGGGTCTGCCGTTCAACGGGAAGCAGGGACAGTGCTGCGGCCAGACCTCTCCAGCCACAGCCAGTCTCGGTGACAGCGGTCAGGACAGGATATGGGCCCCATGGTGTCGGCCCTTCTGAGTTTTCCAGAAGAAGTGGGGAGATTTTTATTTTTATGTAAAACCTTTAGATTAAAAAAAAAAAAAATGTGGCAAACAACGAAAAACATTTTTAAATACTGTGCCTGCCAAACAGAACAGATTTTCAGACTATGTCCTGTTCACAACATCCGGTTTAGGCAAATGTAGTTTTCCTAGATTACTATAGGATGCAAGTCTCCAAAGCTTATGCAGATCTGGGAGTCGCCATCTGTGTTTCTAAAATGGGAGGGAGGGAAGAGAGGTTGGAGGGAGGCAAGCACGAGCCAGGCACGTTACCAGTACCTACAGCATCTTTTGCCATCCTCAGAACAGAATGTAGAAGGAAAGCATCCTACAGGAGCCCTAGCCCAGACAGACTGTGTGGTAAGGCCAGGGCCACGGAGAAACACGGGGAAGACCCCAGGCCGCAACCTGGGGCCTTGGTGCAGCTACAAGAAATCGCGTCCCCAAGCTCTTAACAACCTACGGAATTATCTTTTTTTCCAAACGGTGGTTGCTTTTCCTGGAATCGTGCTAAACTAAGCACGTAAAAATATTTTCTATTATAGCAGAGGGAGTTCAGGCTTTGAGTCAAAAGCCTGGAAGGAACTGGGCTCGCTTAGCTTCATAGCCAATTCCACTTCGCAGGTTTCTTGTCTCGTAAAGATATGCGTAAAAATAAATGTCCAAGAATTTTGTCATTGTGCTATTTATCGCAGAAAAAAGGTTAGGAACACCCAAATGTTCAACAATACAGGATTGGCTATAAACATTATGGTATATTCTGGAAAGGGAATGTTATAGCTTTCATTAAAAATGATGTTGAAATATATCTGTTGGCATAGAATTCTTGTCAACTAAAGAATAAATTATGAGCCTCATGACCCATTTTTGCAAAAAATATGCAAGCATAGCATTCATTCTATATATAAATATAAAAGGGTCAGGGAATATATGTGGATTATGGGAGTTTATTTCATTGTTTTTGGTTTTGCTTGCCTGGATTTTATGAGTATTTTTTTGTTTTGGTAGTTAATATGTATTATTTCTGTAATGGGTAAAAAATAAGAATTTCCTTAAAACTTTGAGGAAAAAAAAATGTAAGATCCTGAGAAGAACGAGCAAGGGAGTCTTTTGCTCCAGGCTAATGCTCCCCACCATCCTTAAAAATATGTTCAAATAACGCTCCTTTAAATGCCGACGAGAAAGCAGCACGTGCGTCACGCATCTTTCCCTTTGAAACTGGATTGCCAGTGTCCTGACCACAGGCAGGACCTGGGCTTCCCGTGCTAGCCTGACACCGTGCAGGAGCAGTTCACAGGCTCAGTCGCGGGTGCGTGAGGAGAGCAGGACCTGCGGCTGGTGCACAACAGCTTGGCAGGCCCGAGAACCCCCAGTGGGTTTTGGGGGCGGATTAAAGGAGCAGGAAAGGAGCTCAGTCTGGGGTGAGGGACAGGAATCAGGATACAGAAGGTAAGTTTAAACTCTATCCTGAAGACAGTAGGGAGCCATTGATGGATATTGAGCAGGAGAGTGGCACAGCAGGTCTGGGTTTTCGAAAACAAAAATCTTACCTGATGTACATCTCTTCTCGATTGTTGTCTTTGTAGAAATTCTGGGTAGGGAAGGAAAACAGCAATGAGTGTCTTTCTTTGCGGAGCAGCAGGGGTAGGGGGTACAGGGACGGAGGTGAGAGGAAGATTACTATTTACTGTCCGGACACCCTGGGATAGGAGCAAGACATTTACTTTCCTGACTGCAGCAAACAGCCTCACTGGGAGATTCTGCCTTGAAAGTCACTCCCTGATCCTTAGACTATCAGGGACAGAGGACGTATCTCAGCCATCTCCTATCAGGGGGTGCAGCTGAGCTCCATGTGGGGCCGTCTCCTCCAACAAAGTCTCCTGCGAGAGGCAGCGCGGCCTGATCTTGAGATGCTCAGACCCTGAGGTCCCTCGGGTCTGGGTTGGAACCGGAGTAACAGTGATAATCAGAGTAATAGTCACAGTCATGACAACAGACCCCAGGGATACCAACAGATCACAATGCCTCACTGTGCAGAACTACCAGGAGTTATGGCGATATTGCACACCCCCGAACGTTTGAACTGGCAACGCGACCAGACATCTGTGTGTTTTCAAACAAGTCCTTATAGGTTTGGAGCCAGGAAGTCACGGTCGGATCTGTGAGCCACACCTGAAGCTCAGAGAGGGGGAGGTGACGTGTTCCAGGCACAGGGTCGGGGGTGGCAGAACCATACTAGACCTCAGTTCTCCTGACACCCCTACCGCCAACCATCCTCCTCCCTGAAAACATACTGACACCAAAAACTAGCAGGGTCTATTTGCTTCCAGAACATTCTGCCCAAAGCGTTCTGCCTGGTCGGTCTGACTACTGAAGGTCAGTTTCTTCTACCAGCTCTGCCTCCTCATAGAAACAAACTGCTGAACTCTTAAAAAGCCCTCTCCATGCGCCGCATGTAAATGGGGCCTGGTGGAGTGAGCAGCAGCGATGAATTTTCAAACCCCTCTTAGCATTTCAGGCAACATCCAGTTATGAGAAAGGAAATGGAGGCCGCACAACAGAACACTGGGGATGGGACCTGTATAGTGTTTCTAGGCCACTGGGAACGGCAGGGGACTTGTTGTGATGGACACTGTGTGGTCTTTGGACAGCTTCGGTCATTGGCACCATTGGTGGGCTAACATGGTGGGTGGGAAACACAGCGGTAGCTACCACTCATCTCAGGACCCCATCCCAGGACATGTGAAAGGAGACTTTTGGGAGCTGGCCCATGGCAGGTCCTGTGCTACAAAGGTTAGGAGCCCGTGTGTGGCAGGGGCTGCCCTGGTGAGCCTGTGCCCCATGCAATTCCCATAAACCCTAATGTTACTTGACTCTGCAAGAGGAGGAAGCTAACCTACTGTGAGCCCATAACCCTGGGCCGGACCGCACAGCCGAGAAACAGGTACTATCCTTTCCTCCTGAGGACAGATAAACCAAACCGTCAGAAAACCTCCCTGGCTTGTCTCCTCTATTATCAGAGGCAGCGTGAGAACCTGTGGGCTGTGGGCCTCAAAGCTCAGCCACACAGCCACTTTCCAGCACCACCTCCCTTCCCTGTGGCGTTTAAGTGCTGCAGGGAATAGCCCGTTCCCAGGGTGGACACAAGGAAACTGTGAGGCATGGAACAGTGAGCGACGGGACGCAGAGCAGCGGGGAGTCAAGCCCACGTGTGTCCTTTTCCAAAGCCCTCTGTGCTGCATCCCAGGCAGGAGCCGTGGTGAACCCCAAGGCTAGGCCTGCCCCAGGGCGGTGGTCGCGGTGGACCCCGGCCCCACCCACCAGCAGGTTCACGGTACAGCTCATGCGGTTGTCTTTGCTCTCGTCCGTCCTCACGCCCCGGTAGTCCAGCAGCTTCTCCAGGAGGCCTTTGACCAGGCTCACAAAGTTCTCCACGGACTTGGAGATGGTCGGGTGCTCCTCGGCGCACTCCATCAGGCTGTGGGCACAGACGGGGGCAGTGAGCGCAGGGCTGGGGTGAGGGTCAGGGGCAGGGACTGGAGCCCAAGGCAAGTGACCAAGTGACTCTCAGTTCCCCTGGTTCACTGGCCCGTCTTGTTCATTTATTCGCGTAGACACCATGTGCCTCTGTACAAGCACTTCAATGCACTGCAGTTCAATTGACCCATGCAACTCAAACCCACAACATTCGAGGGTCAACTGTAATCTTTTTGCCCACCATCAACATGGGAAAAAGTAAAAATAAGTCTCCAGTGTGGACAACACTGTGGGGATGTGGCCACTTTTATACATTGGGAGTAACTCAGTAAAACGTTTTTGGGTAGCAATTTTCACAGCATCAAAATCACAAATGTACATGTCCTTCGGCCCAACAACTCTACTTTGGGGAATCTATTCTACAGAGATATTTTCAGAAGTGTGCAAGGATACTATTTATAATACTTACAAGCTATGTCTAATAATGAAATAGTTGGAACTATTTTAAATTTCCGTCAGTAGGCAAATTGTTCAATAAAGCCTATGTCATGGAGGACCCAAATATTGGAAAATTTTAGTTTCAGGTAGCAGCTAATAAGCTTAGGAATCGATGTCTGTACAAAGCAATTATTTCAGGAACTGGAGGGATGACCCACCTTGACTCCAGGTCACCATAAGCAGTTCCACCTTTGTGCCTCAGGAGGGCTGCAAGCCATCAGGGCGGTATCTGAGACACTGAACTCCAGGGCAAGAGGACCAGGCCCAGGATACAGGGACCTCCGCCCAGGGCCCAGGACACAGATGAAAGAGTGCTGCAGCTTTTATCTGATTAACTTTCCCCCTGAATTCCAAACCCCTTACCGACACCTTTCTTCTCTTTCTAAAAAGAGCCTCTTTATAACGGAATGTAAGACAGTCTGTTAGGGTGCAAACCGGCTATCTTCTCAGATCTCCGACCATCTGAATAAAGCACCCATAGAGCTCTAGTCAACCCCTGTCTCTGCTTATTGGGCCTGGCAGGTGACAGGCAGCAGGAACAATGGCCTTTCTGGTTTTCTATTCACAAACTGTAATTCTACTGAGCCATTAAAAAATATGAGAGATCGGTATGCTTTGTCACCAAAAAAAATCTACAAAACATACAGTTCAGAAGAGAAAGCCTCCTGAACATTATCTGTTTTCCATGTAACTACCTCCATGTCCTGCGCATCATTCACATCAACTTTCAAATTTTAACAATTTCACCGCCCATTACAGTCTTTTGGGATGGGGAAACGAAGTCACAGAGAGGTCAGCGAACTTGTCCAAGGTCACACGGTTGGTAAATACCAACAGTCTGCTTTCTCAACCACCAAACACAGTGAGCGGAACTGCATGTCTGTGTCACACATGTTTGTGTGTTTATAAACCTGTGGGACATGCTCAGGAAGGACAAACACTAAACCCTTCAGAGTGGCTGCTCCTGACACGGGGTCTATGTTGGGGATTAGGGGGAGACCATGCTCGTTGTTCAATTTAAACGTGCGTTTATTCTTTGAAAGTTTATACTTGTTGTAACAGTAATATCGACATTAAAAAAAAAAAAGTGGCATTCCTTAAGCAGCTGTTAGGTGCCAGGCACATGCAAGGCATTGCTTGATGTGGGATAGGAGAAAGATACAAAATAAAAAAAGAAACACCAATAAGAATCATACCTACCCTCATTTAACCCACAGGCTAGGTAGGAAGCGACGGATGTTTGATTTGATTAATGACAACGTCTCATTAATCAGTTATTCTGCATCAGATCCTGTACAAATCACTTTTTCTTAAGAAAGCAACAGCAATTATGGTAAGTAGAAAACATTCTCTTCATTTTACATTTGAGCAAGTCAAGACTCAGCAGGTGAAACGACCTTCCTGGTCTCACTCGGGTCCTAAGCAGTGACCTTGGGAATCAAGGCAGTTGACATCAGTTATTTCCCCACAGAGAAATGTGGCGGCATGTTCTCGGGCATCTACAGACTGGCCTCACCCCAGCTATTTGTTTCTGCCTGCTCTCCTGTGCAAGTTAAGTCCTGAGAGCTTCCAGGAGGGCAGAGGTGAGAAAGACAAGGATTTTGGGGGGGTCATTTCCTCCCAGAAGCCAAACCAGGCTGGAAGGAGGTGATGCCACCCGTTGTGGCTGCGACCAGACAAATCCATCTTCTCAGTGGGAGAAGCACCTGTTTCCCTGGCTGGCAAAGACAGATGCAAATTGTCCTTTGATTCAGGCCTCTCTGGCTCAGTCACGGGTGGCCTGTCTCTCCCTGGGACGGTCACGTCCAGCCCTGCTTCCTACCCTAACACGATGCAGTCCCAGGGTTGAGGGTGTGATTTCTCACAGCCTCTCAGGGTGGAAGGCATCTCAGAGCCTGAGCACAGCCAGACCAGTGTTCCCTGCCCAGACCACATGGTAGAATCATCGGGGAGCTTTCACAGAGCTCCGTGCCCGTCCTGGGTCGATGAGTTTATCTTTAGGGGTGCAAGCCAGGCAGTAGTATTGTACTCTTTAAGTAATCCACGTGGTTCTGATGTGCAGCCAGCATTACGAACCCCTGGCTCAAGCCATAGCTACGCAAGCTTCAACCTGCATGGGGCTACCTGGGCATCGCATTCATCGGTTCCGATTCAACAGACCTGGCTAGGGCTTGCGAGTCTGCATTTTTAACAAGCTTCCAGGTGTGGCTAATGCTGTTGGTCCTTTGAGAAGCAGGGATTTAGGAGAACAAAGTGTTGGCTTTCTTCGTTTTACTGTTCTTGAGGCATGAAGTTAGAAAACTGCTCAAGTGGCCTAGGGTGGTAAGATGAATGGGTAAATTGGTTTGAAATCATTCATCCAGCCTTGGCCCGTGTGGCTCAGCTGGTAGGAACGTCAGCCTGTAATGCAAGACTGTGGGTTCAATTCTAGGTTAGGGTACACCCCTAGGGCTCTGGGTTTGGTTCCCCATCTGGCAGCTATGATCACTGGTGCGTACAGGAGGCAACCGACTGATGCTTCTCTCCTGCATTGATGTTTCTCTCTCTCCCTTCCTCCCTCTCTAAAAGCAATGATAAAAATCGTCCTTAACTGGGGATAAAAAATAAAAATCATCCATCCACCATCCATATGTCCACTAAATGTGCACTGTTCTAGAAATTAGGGAATGGCTGACCTCCGGGAGATCACAATCTAGCAAAGGCAGCAGATAGAGAAATAAAATAAAAACTTACCATAATATATAACGACACTACCACTTATTGAGCACTTCCTGTGTTCCAGGGGCTGTGCTAAGCCTGTTTTATTGATTACTTGTCTCACGCGCACAGAACCTTCCTGAGGTAGGCATTGTTAAAACCCTGAATTTATAGAGGAGCCCAAGGCCCTCCTGCGGGGCTCCAATCTTGGTCCTGCCAAGGTCACAAAGCGTAGCTCTCTTTCGAGTCCCACCTTGGAGTATAAATGACAATGAAAAAGAGCTGTGCAGAAGCAGATCATTCCTCCCTCAGAGGAAGGAGGAGAGGGGGGAGGCGGAGCCTGTGATCCTGCCTTGCGGGGCTGGAAGGAGCCCCTACCCCGGACTAATGGTCCTGAACATGAAAGGTCCTCAGAAGCACGAGTTCAGGCCCATCTAGTTCTGTAAAAACTGCATGCAGAGCCTCTAAGGACAGTTGGGTGGGGTCCAGGTCCTAAAACACACATTTCCTGTCCCTTCTAGCCTTCCAGGCCCCTTCCTACTTTTAGAAATATTCCCATGTTGACAGAATACAGGAGAGTAGAGTAGGCCTCATTTCTCCATTCCATGTGGGACATTCACTTTAAGGCAGGTGTGGAAGGGCGGGAGGAACTGAGGACAACTACCCTGGACCAAAGACAGGTAGGCTATTGGCTTGAATTTACCACATCACTATCTACCTGGAGATTAATAATAATAATAATAATAGTATTTCTAGACTACCTACAAGGTGTGAGAAACTGCGCTAAGCATTTTCTGTGACTTCTTGGTTATTCTTGACAAAGACTCTAAGAGCTGGATAGTGTTTTTATTTGCAATGCAGATACAGACACCGAGGCTCAGGAAGTTCAAAGGAAGAAGCAGGGACTTGGCCACTGGGTGTTCCGGTGGGGTCCTGACCCCTTGGGTCGGGCTTGATTACTTTTTGTAAAAATCATTCACACTTCTGCCTCAGGAGAAAATTAATGAGCTGTTTCCCATGTCCTTGACCTCGAAGGTTCCTTTTATAAATAATGACTCAGGAAGGATTTGAAAACCCTGCTGATCATCTGAGGATTGCTGCAGAGCACCATCCACTTATAAAAATGGAACTTTGCCAATGGTGGACGTGGTCCCACCTCTGGTCAATATTTAGATTTTTCCTTTTGAGAACTTTTTTTTTTAAATTTTTAAAAAGATTTCATTATTTTTAGAGAGGGAAAGGGAGAGAGGCACAGACAGAGACAGACATCAATGTATGGTTGCCTTTCACTTGCCTCCAGCTAAAGACCTGGCTGGAGACCTGGCTTGCAACCTGGTTATGTGCCCTGGCTGGGAGTCAAACCAGTGACCTTTGGATTCACAGGCCGGCGCTTTATCCACTGTGCCACCAGCCAGGGCCCCTTTTGAGAACATTAAGACCAACACTGACTTGGACAAAATGTCACCCTTCCCCTGGACAGTCAGCCTCAATGCCCATCCAGGGGCAGCGGGGAAGGCAAGAGCTGCATTTGTGTTCTAGAGGTGTGGGGGTGGGGCTGTGCAGTGGCTCGAGGGGGTGGGGAGGCGGGGAGGCTGCTACCTGGGCCAGAAGGGTCAGCGTGAGGGTTAGAGCAAGGCCTTTCATTTGCTTTTGTTGTTCAAGTTAAAGTACTCAAAGGAGATTGGAGGGAGAATCCAAAATCAGAGTTCTATCAGAGAATTATACACATCCAAGAATCTATCATTAGGAGGAAATTTGGGATGTCTGAGCCATATTCCTAAACCTGGGGAGCAGTCTTGGTGGGGGAGTGGGTAGGAAGGTAGCAATTACCATGACAGAAGCGGCCATATGCTGGATGCTTTACACTTTTGCCTTCAAAACAACCACAGAAGGCTTACTGTCCCATTTTACAGATGCAGGAGGTAAGCCACAGATGCTTCGTGATTGGCCTAATTGGTGCAGCTGCTAAGTGGTGGAACCAGGACGAAACCCAATGTTTTTCTCCAAAGATACACAAACGGACAGCATGCACGTGAGAAGGTGCTCAACAGCATTAGCCATCGAGGATGTGCAAATCCAAACCATAAGAAGGTACCACGGCACGCCCACTGGGTGCACGGCTGTAACCAGCAAGGTGGACATTCACAAGTGTTCTGGAAGATGTGGAGAATTCAGACCCCATGTGCTGCTACTGGTGGGAACGTAAGTGCAGCCACTTTGGAAAAGAGTCTGATGGTTGGTTCCCCAGAAGGTTAGATGCAGGTTACCACATAACCCAGCAATTCCATTCCTAGGTATCTACCCAAGAGACCTGTAAATAAGTGTCTACACAAAAACTTGTGCATGAATGCCAAAAAGTGGAAAAATGGTTGAATGCCTATTAACAAAGTGGGGGTCTACCCAGATAGAATATGATTTGGCAAAAATGAGTTACCGGCACGGCACATACTACAGCATGGATGAACCTTGGAAACATGCTATGTGAGAGAAGCCACTCACAAATATAATCCTACTTATATGAAATGGCCAGAATAGACGCATCCATAGAGGCAGACAGGAGGCAGGGAGTGGGAGGGAGGATGAGGGGTACGGCATTTCTTTCAAGAGGTAACAGAAAGGGTCTAAAATGGACTGTGGTCATGGTTGCACAACTCTGTGAATATACTAAAAGCCGTTGAATAAGACTTTAGGTGACTTGCATGGTATGCCAATTTTAACGGAACAAAACAATGGCTTGACGCCAAGTCCAGTGATCTCACGTGCTATCCACTGTCTCTGCTGGGGTCAGGCAGAGTCAGGCTCAGGTCCCTGCTGGTCCACCCACTAACTTGTCCTCATTTCCCTGGACAGAGGCAGCGTGAGCCTCAGGGCCACCTCTGTGAATCGGTGATCAGAGAGTGAACGTGACGAAGTGAGGCGATACAGACAGGGCACTGAGCAGGCGCCCGGGCACTGCAAGTCTCTGTACATCTTGCTCATGGTCAATATCTGCCATTGATTATGAAAGATAAAAGGGAAGCACAGCAGAATCACTCCACAGCTAAGAGATAACATAAGTGAACATCTGGGTGGGTTATTTCCCTCTTCCCAACACAGCCAAGTTTCTTTTTCTCTCTCCCATTTTGTCCTATCAAAGGGATAGCCACCCTGGAGAGGGATAGGAGGTTTCTTCCAGAAATGATGTTTCCCCCATACCCACGGGTGTCCAGGGGAGGCAGAGCCCCAGCCTCGGCCACCTCCCTGTGCCTGCCCGGCCAGCATGGAACTTACATGGACTCCAGCAGCTGCATGTACTGCTCGTCTCCGCGGCCCCCTTCCACCTCGTGGTCCAGCTTCAGGATGATTTCGTTTTCAAACTGAGAAAGTCAGAGACGAAAAGCAACACTAGCAACACTGGGAGAGTGAATGCTGCCCAGGGACTACGGACGTGGGCTCTGCTGTGAGGCGCTGTGTCCTTAAATGTCTCCTCCACTTGGGGAAAACAAGGAGGCCTCTCCACTCCTCAGTGTCACTGTTTAGAACAGGGGTCAGCAAATGTTTTCTCTAAAGGGCCAGCCAGGGGACAGTTTAGGCTTTGTGGGCCAGCCTAACTCTGCTATACTCAACTCTGCTCTTTTGGCACAAAAGCAGACTCGGAGGAAACGTGACAAATCCACACGGACTCCAGCTTAACTGTGTTTGTGAAAACAGGTGGCAGATAGGCCTGGAGGGCCACAGTGTGTCTAGTCCCTATCAGTACAATCAGCGCACAGCCTGGGACCCACAGGGGTCAGGGAGAGGTCCCGCGTAGAGCGCTCGGGGTGCCCGAGCTCAGGCCGACCAGGGGGCCACGCTCCTGTGAGGACTGCTAACGGTGTGGCTCTGACTGGTTCTAGAAAGTAGCCTTGGAGGAGAAAAGCTGCCATTTCTTCTTGTCTGAGTTGTTCAGTGGCGAATGCTGGCCCTCCCCTCCCCCTGAGACAGACTTCCCTTCACAGCATAGAAGAGGAGGGGGTAAATTAGCACCTGTCAGATCACAAAAGAGCCTGTGGGGAGGGAAATGACAGGGGGGCAGGGGGCATGCAAGAGCTGGGTGACACCTGCCAGGCCTGAGCACTCCGGGGCGGGCTGGAGAGGGAGGGTCTGCAGCTCCCAGGCAGGTGCTGTGCTTTCTCCAGTGGCTATGACCACAGCCTTTGGCATTAGACAGACGCAGTTTGAGTCTCGCTTTGACTTTTTTCTCTGCCATGGGACCCTAGGCAAGTTCCTAAACCTTTCCGGGGCTCCATTTTCTCTACTAAGTACATTTAAAACAGCACCTACTTTACCGTGGAGACTAGGAGACGTTAATGGGAAAACACAGGTAAAAGGCTAGCGTGGCACGTAGCACGTAGTAGGTGCTCAGAGCTAGTTAGCAATTACCATCATGATGTTGTCCTCATCGTGAGCAGCCCAATCTCGGTTCATTTTTGCGATGGCCAAGGCAGTGGCCAGCCACCCTCATCACCCCACCTTACGAGCACACACTCTTCCTCTGAAATGTGGCCGGAAGGTGGTCCGAATGCTTCCACTCATCGTGGGAATGTGGACATGGTGCATCCCCTATTCCCAGGGAGGATCCCCCGCCCCTCCTGAGCGACGGGCCCCTGATTCTGTTCATTGTCGCCTTGGAGGCATGGCTGAGTGTGACACCTGGCAGGGTCGGCTCTCTCTAGACCATAATGATCTTCCAAGTTATCCATCCAGGTAGAGGCAGTGCCAAGGGTGGTGTGAGACGGGCCGGGGGAGCCCCTAGGTAGCGAGCTGGGGTTCTCACACGGTTGAGAAAGGGACCCCACTAACACACAGCAAGAAAGCACGTTAAAATCTCAGTCTCGGGAAGGAGAGGGTGATAAAGCACTGACTAAATCCGATCTGCCAGCTCATTCCAGGCACCGTCAAGCCGCTGAATGGGGCCCAGGCAGATGGAAGAGAGATATCGTTATGGGGAAATGGGCTGGAGATTAGGGCCACTGGCATGAATTTCCAGGCTCATTTCTTACCTTTTTGAAATCCCCACTCTTTTCATATTCACACAGCATCATGTCAAAGAAGATTGGTATGGTGGCTTTGCGGAGCTCAGCCTCCGGGATAAGTGTCATCTCTAAGATCGGTCCCACCATGCCCGGGATGAAACAGATTTTGTTCTGGCCTGAAAGAGAAGAGGGCGAGGGGCATCAGTTTTCCTGAGGCCCAGGCTCTCCAGACCAGGCCTGAGGAAAAAGAAACGGAGAAGGTGAACAGGAAAAACAATGGTTACAGTTGTTTACAAACAGCCAGGCGCCCTTTTGGACACTGATGCACACCGTATACCCACTCCTCCTAGAAATGCAGGCATCATCCCGAACGAGTTGTTAGTAAGAGCAGCACAGCTGTCGGGTAAAGTCACTCACTGTCCCTAAGGGTTTTCAGCAGCGTGACTTTTGCCAACAGGGCCCTGATGGAATATGCTAGCGACGGTAAGTCATGGGGATATTAGAAACGATGCCTCTCTGCCACATGACGCATGTTTGTAAGAACGGGAAACCATGCTTTTATCAACTGTTTCATGAAACAAACAGAATTTGCTGCTAAGGATGGGCTGTCATGACTAGTCAGGATTATAATGTTGCTTTAGGGTCTAATGAATGACAGCTCCATATTTCTTCTGCCTCTTTGCAAGGCATCCTATGCTCCCTCCCCTTGCTCTGGACATTCTAGCCACGGTGACCTGATTCCAGTATCGTAAACTCACCCCACTTGCTCCACTGCCAGGCCTGGGAATGCATGGCTCCTTTGCTGATATTTTCCCCTGCTGCACCCAACCCATTACCACCTGGCTTCCCCTGGGTGGGTCCCGGGGGATGGATGTGCTGGGAAGAGCCCCCACCGCATGCCCAACACACACTGGCTAGGTCAGACACCCTGCACTGGCCTCGTGTGTTCTGCCTCCTCGCTCAGCTTTGCAGTGATGTCTTCACTAGGGGAATCACTGGATAAACATCCACCTCCCCCACCCAGAGCTTCAGGAAAGTACAGACCATGTCTGCTCTCACCAGTATATTTGCAGCCCTGAGCACAAGCCATAGTCGATAGTCTGCTTGAATGGGGAAGTAAATTTGTCCAGTACAGTCGCTTGCTGTGTGAGTTGGATACGAGTCTTCTAAAAATGTGATTGCAAGGCCCTCCCCCGACCCCTCCGAGACCATGTGAAAATATGCCTGTGTGCACTTAGCACAGGACCCGGGAGAGTCCAGGGCTCAGGGAGCGTGGCCCGCTGGTTAAGGGCACTGATTCTAGAGTGCCCCCACCATCAGTTAGGTTTGTGCTGTTGAGCAGATTACGTCCCCTCTTGGGGCCTCAATGTCCTCATCAGTGGGAGAACAGTAGTATTTATTGCATAGGCTAGTTCTGACGTCCTGTTCCGTTCTGTCCCGCCTGTGCTTGGCTCATCCTTGGAGTCCTACCCCTGCCGAGGCCCTAGCCGTCCTTCAGTGAGACCTCACGGTTCTGGAAAGCCTACCCTGCTTCCCGGAGCCATGCTCATCCAGGTGATTTCCTATCAATCTTAGTTTCTTGCAGGTTTATGGCAATGGCTAATCTAGGTTTCTGATTTTTGTCCTTCAAGATCCTTTCAACCTACAGTGGGGTTTTAAAATCCAAGTTGAGTGCAGTCATAAGTAGAAGGTGAAATGGGAAGCTGTCGGGTAAGCTGCCATGGGACAGAGAAATGGCTTATGCAACAAAGGCCTCTGGAATACTGGAGGGAACTGTGTTGTGATAAGGGTGCATTTAAGGTGGTTTCAAATAAAGAGCAGACGTGCAGCAGACCAGGCATTTCTGAGTCAGTTGATGTTCGGAAGAATAGGAGGAAAGAGGAAAGAGAGATAGATGCTGATCTCTAAAGACAGTGATCTCCATGGCCCTTTCAATGCCCCAAAAAGAGAGTTTATTCGTTGGTATCAGGAATGAAATCTTAGCACATTAGATTTTGTGTTCAGGTCATCCAAATGTGTACATATGTGCTTTTATGCACGTAGATGCACATGCATGCGGGGCACACAATGTATCCGTGGCAAATTGCATGCAAGCTCATTTGGAAAAATAAGTCCTCCCTCAAGAGACACACCTGCTGCTGTATGTGAAGAAAGGAGAGGAAGGGAATGGGTGAGGAGGGCTTTTGCATATAATGGAAGCTGAATCTCACTGGGAACAGACAGCTCGTGGACAAGGCCTTCCAGTGAGCCAGCAGGATAGACCTGAATGGCGGGTCCCGCAGGCCGTGGAAAAGGGTGCTAGGAGGCTAGAAGGAAGGATGGGAAGGAGGAAGGAAGAAGACAACCATGAACTTGGCTGAGAACAACGCTGGGAGAGTCACTGACCTTATGACGCATGGGACAGGCACTCTAGCTGAGTACGTGACTCTGAAGGCTGGCACAGACTCTGAGATGAACAGGAATGAGGGCAAGTAACACTCCCCTGGGTTTCAGAGCCCTGCCCGCCTCCTGGGGACCTGATAGAAAGCTGGGCTGCTCTGTGCTCTTCCTCCCTCTCCCTGACCCCATCCCACTCAGAACCTACCCCCAACGTGCCCCTCACCCCGGTAAATCCTACTCATTTGCTAAGATCCCTCTAGCCAACTCAGAAGCCACTGGCCACACATCTTTTGAGCACTTGAAATGTAGCCAGTCCACGCTGAGAAATGTAGCCAGTCCACACTGAGAAATGTGCCCTAAGTGCATAAAACCCCTAGATTTCAAAGGATGAGAACTGAAAAACAAAACAGAACAAAGTGACGTACTGATAACACAGCCACACTTTGGAATACAGGGTTCAATAAAATACGTTGTTAATATTACCTTCTCTGTTTCTCTTTCACTTTTTAAAAATGTGGCCCCAAGGGCACGTGCACTCCGGTGGGCTGCTCCCTCTCTAGCTCCTCAGGGCAGCACTGCTCTAGACCCCGGAGTGGCTCGCTGGCTGGGCAGGAGTCCTTTATAGACTTGCTGGGCGCCCGGAGCTCCTGCGCTGCAGTTATTTCCTTTTTGCAATCATAATTAAATGGCTCTGCGACCAGTGTGTTACTACTCAGTGCAATGATCACGCGCCCACGAGACCAGGGACTAAACATCTCCCTGTTCCCTCAGGGGTGGTCCCAGCCCCTGGCATGTGCCTGGCATGTAGAGGGTGCCTGCATTCATTTCCTTTACGTATGAGTCACCACACACTTAATGGCCTCACGCAGCATACATTTATTGCCCTATACTTCTGGAGGTAAGAAGTCTGAAATGAGTTTCACTAGGCTAAAATCAAAGTGTGGTCAGGGCAGAGGTCCTTCTGGAGGGCCTCAGGAAGAAACGGTTTCCTTCTTTTTTTTTTTTTTGGCTTTTAGAGGTCACGTACATTTCTTGGCTTATGGCCCTATCCTCCATCTTCAAAACAGTGGCGTAGTTTCCTAAAGTCTCTCCCTGACTCTCCTGCCTCCTTTTTCACTTACTGGTTCCACCTAGATAGTCCAAGACACCCTCACTATTAGCAAGATCCTTACATTAATTATGCCTGAAAAGTCCACTTTGCCACATAAGGTAACATATGTACAGGTTCTGGGGATCAGGACATGGGCATCTTTGGGGAGCAATCAGTCTGCCTACCATGGTGCTCCACTTTTGATGCTAAGTGAATGAATGAATACATGAATGGATGGATGGATGGATGCATGGACAGACAGATGCCTCTCTGATCCCATTTTCTATTTCTTCCCAGCACTTCTCCCCCACCCACAGAGACCACGCTTGCTGAGGCTGACTGCTTTTCTGAAATACCTGCCTTTTCCGCCTTCCTTTCAGGCCTCAGCCGGACCACCTAAGGGTCTCATTCAAGAGCCATTAACCCTGATGGAGCCATCCTGTTTTCCTCACTTATCTCCCATTGGCCTGAACTCCTGAGTTCCTACCACGTATTTCACCTTGAAGAACATACTGCTGGTTGGATCTTTAATTCCTAGTTTGCTCTCCTTTCGGAGTTAGATGGTGGCTCTTCCTGGCAGGGCAGAGCCTCAGCCTCCTGCTTCCCCACTCTCCCACCCTTCCCTGGGGTTTGGCGCCAGCTGGAAGCCCTGCAGATGGTTAGAAAGTCACATCCCAGGGGCTCTCCCAGTTCTGCCAGGAGGGCATCCCCACAGGTGCAGCCCTGATGTCAGCCACTGGAATGTGTCTTTCTGCAAAGACTGGGTGGCCCAGCAGCCTAACCGTCACCTAGTCATGTTAACCTAGCTGAATGTGGAGGGTTAATTAAGTGCAAAGCCATTTTGACAAAATATGCATCCTTCATCCAACAACTGTTTCCCTGCTACACTAGCAGGGAAAGCACATGACATCTGGCATCTTCCCAGGGTCCACAACACTGGTGGCATTAAACCTTTCCTGGAAGGATCCTGGTAACAACATGTGGTCCTTCTCCCCTTCGAGACTTCCCTGCATCTACCCTCTCCCACAAAAGCATATGAACATGTACGCTCATGTATACACGCGCACACACACACACATGCTCTTCATTTAGACTTTTCCCTGAAGAACGTGAAATAATCTTCCAGTCTGAGATTATCTTTGCAATTAGCTGTCTCATAATCACGGGCTGCTCACATGTCTCCTGATGAGAAGATGATGATGCTGATGATCATGGTGATGATGCCCTGATTACTTGGAGTATTAAAACAAAACTGAACAACTGAACGTGCATTATGATCTACTTATTATCAGTAGTCTCTGAAAAATATAGTAAATTCGCTATTTCATGGCCTTTGAAAATAGCCTGCATATCCTGAAAAAGTATTAGTCAGAACATTGAACTTGGGGGGCAGGGGACAGCTTCTTTCTCCTCAGCTGCGTCACTGGTTTGTTGTTGACCTTGGGAATGTCCTTATGCCTCTCTGGGCCTCAGCGACCTCAGCGATGACCTCTGGGAGTTGAAGTACAAGAGGCACTGGTCATAGATAAACAGAAACCTGATGACCATGCTAAACTGGGCAAGTTCTGCTTTAGTTTACTTCCTCCTAAGCCACGCCTCCCTCCTTTCCACATGGCTCTGGTCTTCACGGGTTTCAGGGGGCACTCTCAGTACATTCAGGTGTCTTGTGGGTTCCCAGGAAGAAAGAGGAAGAGGGGCTATGGGCAAAAAACTGTGCTGTGCTCATTGACTCTGTCCTACCCCTTTTGCTGTAACTGGGGAAAAAATGGTTTCCTAAAGCCCCAACATGTTTGTTTGTGCTGGTTCTCATCAGACAGAGCTGGGCCACATGGCCATCGCCTGCTAGGAGACACGGTCAACTGAGCAAATCGTGAGCATGAGGAAGAAATGGGGCCAGTCAGCCAGGGAGAAGGGAGCGTGGGAGCAGCGAGTCCTCAGCTGCGGTGGCAACTGACAGCACCTGAGCTTCACTGTCCGGCCACCCCGCGAACTGCACTGTCAAACCTATCATAACCCTGGTGTACACAGGGATTTGTCCTGGTTTGGATTGGTGGGGTGCTCCTGCCAGCGTCTGATGGAAGCAGGGTGGGGTGGGCATGCAGAGCCATCCGTCCCCTAGTCTGTGCCCCCTTTGCATTTGCTTATCTCTGAGGGAAACGGGCAAGGAGAAGCAGCCAGGTAACTCTTGAGGAGCAGGAAAACCCCTCCTGGCGGATGACATCCTCCTTTCCTCTTCCTGGGGGTTCGGGCTAAGAGGTGCCGCAGGTGGCCAGGCTTGCAAAAGCATCCTTTGCTCCGGTTTCCTGCATCTGTGGACATCTGTGGCTTTGCCTGACCTCCCTGTGAGTCCGTAAACATTTATTTGGGGAAATCCTGCCCCCCGATAGATGTAGGGTTGCTGGGGGCAGCAATGGAGAGGGAGGCCAACAGAACGGGGTGCCCTGAATACTGGGTCCTGGAGCTGCTGCAGGAGTGATGTCCTGAAGGCAAAGCCGCCCCACCTGCCCTGTGTCCTAGGGTGGCCCTGGTCCTGTCTTTCGTATCCTCACACTTCTCACAAGGAGGGACCAAGGCAGCCACAGTCTTTGGTCTCAAACCCTGACAAGTGTATCTTTTAATCGCTGTAATTCCTCCTACAGGTATTTGCAAACAGCAAGGCACCTGTGATACTTTAGGAAAAACCCTCAGGCCAGGGTGCTTGTCCTAAACCTCCTCTAATCTGCTCTATGACCTTGGACCCACACCTTGCCCTCTCTGAGCCTCAGTTTCCTCATTGGTAAAATGACCAGAACTGTAGCTTCAAAATGTTACCTGAAGTACTTCAGGATTTCTCCCCAGAATCCTAAGGGGTCTATGTGGGGAGTTTAGGAGTGACCTATTATGGGCTGTGGGGCTCCGATCTCACTTTTATTAGAATAGCTCAGCTTTCATCAGTCCATGTATTGAGCATGAGATTTGTATTGGTCCTGGGCTAAAAATAAATGCTTGGAAAATGCTAGACAATACGATCTCTACAGGGCCCTTCCAGCTCTGATATTCTGTGGTTCTAAGCAGGTGGAATATTTGGTAACATGTTTCAGTCATCAGCATAATTGGGAGCTCAGGAAAGCCTGCCAACACATAATCTATATCTAAATAAAATCTTGTGTGTGCAGAACAATGACCATGAAGGACATTCAGGAAAGAGCAGGCTGTACAGAGAACTGGAGACAGACAAAACACAGCTCCCTGGTTTGCAATCTGGCAATGCCAGGGGTGTGGGGCATGGGTCCTGGAGAGGAAGCCCGTCAGAGCTTTACGTAGTCTTTGCAATTGTAAAGCAAAAAGTGTGAACTTGTATGCAAACTAAGTCTGGGCTCTGTGTTTCCCTGGGCATGGTCAATGTTTTAAAGATTTGCAATCAGTTATCAATATTCATAACTTGGAAAGTGCATTTCAAAATTCTGTTCCCTGGCTTCTTTTGAAAAACTAGGAGCGGTAACAACATCAGCCTGGCATTCTAATAGGACAGCCATCAGCCAGGGCCAGACAGCAGCTGCCCCTTTCAGCTGGTACGTCTGCTTCCCTTTGTACTGTGCCCGGCTGAGGCCAGGGGCCTGCGACCTGGTAGGCCTGCACTTGCATTATGCTTCTTTGTTTCTTCCTGTTGCAGAGTAATGGTGAATCAAACCTAAAATGCTTCTTATATCCCACCCTTATCTAGCATGGAGAAACAAAAGACAGACTGAGAAAGGCATGGTTTTCTAGAAAAACAGGGCAGAGGTGGTATTTCTTTATGATGGTGGCTTTCAAATAGGGGTGGTTTTGCGGACACACACCCCTCCCTCATAGCCCAGCCCCCAGGGGAGATGTGGAAATGTCTAGAGACCTTTTTAGTTGTCACAACTCGAAAAATGCTGTTGGGACCTGGCGGGTAGAGGTCAGGGATGCTACTGAATATCCTGCAATGCATGGGGCAGCCCCTACAACAAAGATCTATCCAGTCGCACATGCTGAGAGCACCCTGCTTACGGATCTTTGTTGGTTTAGTGCATCCCAGCCCTGTCACTGTTTTACATCACCTGCCTGGGCCCTGCCCTTCAGGACCTAGTGACACAGGCCTGGCATTGATGACTAAGGAGCCAGAACAGGAAAATTAACTTCTGTCCTCATGGGGCAAGAGGGAAAGTACTGATAAAACTTCTGACACCGATGTGGCCTCCCTGTTTTAGTTCTATGTTTGCACTATTGATCCTCAAAGGCCCCCTGGGAGAAGGTGCTATCCCCCCACTTAGGCTGAGGGTCACCCAGTCCCCTTGTTTTAGGGCTGATAATTTACAAATCACAGGGCAAAGCCCAAGGCACAGACATGGCAGTCTGTTCTGGGCCTGGTTCCCAGCTCTGGCTTTGATCTTGTGAGCCAGTGCACAGCTGGCTCCCCCTCGCTGTGTGTGTTCTCTGCTGCCATCGGGCACAGATCCCACGGGCCCCACCCCTGTGCGTCCCCTGCAAGACCGGCCTTGCTGGAGAGCGCCAGCAACTGCTGTCCACGCGCAGATGGGGACGGAGGGCACCAAGCGGTCTGGGGAAGCAAGAGGCCCGGTCAGGCAGCCGGTAATTTCAGTTGAATCCAAGAGACGGGGCACAGTCCCTGCAAGGGTCTCAGCTGAAGAGGGCCAACACCCAAGCCTAGAGCAGAGCACTTCAGCAGCAGGGACACGACGAGGATTCCAAAAATCAGAGGAGGAAATGCCTTACTACTCATGACCATCCATCCACCCTTCCCTCCCCGTGCACTTTCAGCACATATTTATGGGGCGAGATGCAGGCCGGGAGTGAGGTTTGTGGCCCCTATCCTGGTGGAGGCAAAAATCAAGCTCTGGGATCTGCAGCTGCTTGATCTCAAGCCACTGACTTCCCACTCTGAGCTTCCGGATCAATAAAAGGAGGGGGAACGCTTCCCATCTCGCAGAAGGTAACGTGAAGATTAAAAAAGATCTTTAGCACAGACCTGACTCAGACTCTCAATAAATGTCTCCCTGACTCCATCTCCCTTCCCCGGGGACCACGCAGCTCACAAAGGATTCCTGTTGCTCACCAAGGCAGGGACGGCTCCCGGGGCCACCTTCCGGCTCAGGTCATGTCACAAAGGACCCTGCTGTCCCATAGAACCAATTCTCCCCATGAGTTCAGGGGGTCTTTTGGGGATCACACATTGAATGAGAAGCGGGGGGTGGGGGGGGTGGCGTCGGTTCACCAACCCGCAGGAAGCAGACGTGTGACGTCAAGCACGGAAGACGTCACAGCCGTCCTACCCTTCCTCCTCCTCATAAACACCCATCTCAGCCCCTCAGGGGCACCAAGCAGAAGCAGATCCGCAGCAGTTGGGGGGTGGGAGGTAGGGCTGGGTACCCTCTCTCATCAGACATGTACGAAGGACCTGGGGGTGCTGTCAGTGATAAACCGTTATTTCCAGTTCCCGTGGCTGGAAACCCTGTGGCCCTCTAACAGATGGTCTCTGAGAAAGCGCCTGGCTGGAGCAGATGCGTCTGTCTGGATTTGCGAGCCCACTCACCGAGTTTGTACCACATATCGCGAATGGAGAAGCCGATTAGCCGTCTCATGTCCCCGTACCTGGGAGAAACAAAAAGCAGTCTGCTTCAGGCACGACCCTCAGAGAGTCTCATGAAACCCCCCCACTCAGGAGATCCAAACGGGCAACCTACTTGTTCAGGACTTTGTTGTATTTGGCGTGCGAGAACTGCTCCAGCTGCAGCGAATCCTGCGTGATAAAAGCCACCGCCAGATGAAAATAGTTATTCCACAGCTGTAAATGCAAGAGGAGGGAACAGTCATGCAGTGGGTCTGAAGTGGGAGGCAGATCCAATGCTGGGTAATGTGAATAATTTATAATGATGGCAGAGATAGCAGCAGAACCAGTTTGACTCTGAAAGGAACACCCTGGCCAAAGTGAGGGCAACGGGTGCATGTCTCGAGGCGCTGACCACGGCCCTTCTCTGACAACAGGATGGGGGGCAAGGAGAAGGATGTTAGGGCTGCTTTTTGTTCTGTTTTGCGAGAGGCTGGTAGCTGGCCTCAGCTGGGTGTCTTGGTGAGCTGTCCTTCTGCCTGGGCATTCGAGGGTGGTGATGGACAGGTGCCCCCAGGGCTCTGAGCCTCTCTGAAAGTCCTCCTGAAATAGCAGCTCACAGGACTAGCCAGCAACCCTTTCCATCTTACAACAGTCTGTCTTCACTTTACCCTTAGTTGCATGTTTTCAAACGTGTGGCCCCCGACCCGCAGCATCACCTGGAAACCCAGAACCCCTGAGTCGGATCCTGCAACGCAATGCGTCTGCAAGCTCACTGGGTGACGTGGGTGCTAGCCTGAGGTCAGGAACCACCAAGGACCCAGCTTAGATACAGGCTTGTGAGAAGGTCATCATTCGCCTGACCTGGCGGTGTCAAGTGAACGGACTAACACCAGAAGCAACAGAGGGTTCAGCGCATGGCACAGGCTACAGAGGAACAGCCACAGCGACCCTGGCGCTGACCCAGGCTGCAGAATCGGGAGGTGGAGACCCACACCAAGGCCTCCTGTGAGGCCTCATGCCACTCAGAGTCTGTTGAGGGAACATGCCTTCTTTCCTTGAATCCTCACCTCCCAGAGTTCAAAAGACCATGCCACTCCCGGGGTGCAGCCAGGTGACCTCCTGGCCTGCGGCCACCATAAAGTCAACTCTCCACACGGAGACCAGAGGACCTTTTAAAACAAGCTGGATCCCATCACTCCCTTCTTCCAAGTCCTGCAAATGCTCCCCCATGACCCTTGGAAGCAGACCCAGCCCTGCGTTTCCATAGTAACCTCACTTCTCCCAATGCACAGTGCAGGGCCGGTCTCCCAGCACCCCTGGGATGCACAGGGTTTGCAAGGGTGTGGATTCGGTCTGCAAAGCCCAGATTCTACACTTCCTCTCATTTAGGACCAGGACATGCATCAAAAAAGCCAGGTAAAGGGAAAACCTGATCACAGGGCATGGAAAGGGTCATTTTTCAGGTGAGAAATGCGTGATTCCAGGGAATTCAATCAGAACCACCAGGCTACAATAGGAAGTGGATATAGAGAAAGGGAGCTGAATTACTGTTGTTTTGGAAAGTAATCCCACAAACGTCCCCTGCGACATCTTTGGCACCACGCACACTTGTCAAGTTGAGCCTCTTGCCCTCCTCTCTTCTACCTGACTCATCCCTCAAAGATGTTTTCTCTGTCACCCCATTCCTAATTTTTTAAAAATTGAGGTATAACTCACTTCTCGTAACATTCGCCGTTCAAACGTATGGTTTAGCAGGTTCTAGTTTCTTCACAATGTAGTACACCTACCACCACCACTTAATTTTGCAACATTTTCACCACCCCCAAAAGATACCTTCCCCCCACCAGCAGTCTCTCCCCGTTCCTCCCGCCTCTCAGGCCCTGGCCAACCATGCATCTGCTTTCCGTCTCCGCCTGGTTTATTATTTCGCAGGGGTGGGATCATAAAATACAGGACCCTTCACTCAGCTGCACGTTTTCAGGGTTGACCTGTGCGCTCATTTGCATCAATACTTGATTTCCTTTTCTTGCCCAACACTCTTCTGTCACATGCAGGCATCGCACTTTTGTTTATCCGTTTAGCCCGTGACGGACCTTCGGGGTGTTTCAGCCTTTTGTCTACAGTGAATAATGCTGCTGTGAACATCGACATGTAATTTTTTGTGCAGATGTATGGTTTTATGGTTTTAGTTCTCCTGGGTGCAATATATTCTGAGGAGCGGATCTGATTTACTTAGGGCATTCCTCCTAGAAGGTCTTTGTGGACCTGTAGATCCAGGGCCTCCTGTTCTTAGTGGGTCAGAAACGGTGTCCCCAAGTACCTCACCCACAGCCCCCGCTGTGGGTCTGTGTGACTGACTCTTGAACTCAGGGAAGGCCGTCATGGTCACTGGCTCTGCGCAATGTCTGGGTCTGGGTGGTGGCCACAACTGCATGCTGCTGGCACTCACAGGGCCTCCTCTGCCCTGACGCTTCCTTGACTTTGCTCCTGAAGAAAAGGACCCAATGCACTGACCTGCCATTTCAGGCCTCATTCCTTCAGAAAGTCTTCCCAGACTGCAGAGTGATTGAGGCCCGCTGTTCTGCCCCTTGGCCTTGGCCACGCTCCCTGTGATGGCATCACCCAGCGGTCAAGAGCACAGTATCAGGGTCTCGCAGACAGGGGTATGGGCACCAGTTCTGGCTCTTGCTAGCTGGGCTGTCTTTGCCGTACTTGACCTTTCTGAGCCTCGTTTTCCTTACTTACGAGGTCTGTCCCGAAAAGTATGCACTGGGCAAACTGTTTTAATTATATTCACATTCGATCGATACTTTCGGGATGGACCTCATACAAAATGGGAAAGATAACGGTAACTTCCATGAAGGATTGTGACACTCACTGGGTGAAATAATATGAGCACGAAGGCAGCCGCCTCAGTGGCACCTGGCAAATGCTCAGTACACAGAGTGGTGGTGTTGGTGGTGGCGCTGGTGAGTTTTTATTCACATGTCCCATCTTTCCCAATGGTCAGCTCACAAGTACCAAGGGTCCCGTCTTCCGTGTATTTGTATCCCTCATGCCATAGTCATCACAATTGCTTGAGTATGGCTGGCTTCCAAAAAATAAGTATTTCTTGATCGCCATATTGTTAGGGAACTGCTCCAGTTATTTCAAAAGGTTTCAGATTTTTCTTTCTTCCCTGCCTCAAGCTGCCTGGTGGCATTTCTGCTAACTACCTAGCTCAGAGAATCCGGAGGGGCTTTCACAAAGCACCTGGCTCCCTTTTCCCGGGGGTGGGGAGGTGAGATCATTTTTGCTTGGGAATTTAATGTTTTGAAATCATAGGACAACAGAAGTTTAGAGCTGGAATACATTAAAGGAATGGAATACATGCAATGTGCTTATTTCGCAGGTGTAAACAGTAAGATCCAGCCAAAATCATACGGCTATTAGGTAACCAGAATTAAATTATTTTAAATTAACTCAAAAAAATTATTAAAGTGACACGCACACGGTAACAACAAAATTAAGAGGTAGAAAAGGTTGAATACTAAAAAGTTATTTCCATCCTATCTTGCTTGGACCTTCATCTAATTTCCCAGAGGAAAATCTTAACAATTTTCTGGATATCCTTCCAAAATTTCATACATAAACCAATATAGGCATAGACATCTTTTAAATAGCCTGCTGTACTTTCCTATTTTCTCACAAATCTATCTTGCAGATGTTTCCACATTAGCATACAGATCCGATTCACACTCTTTTATTGCTGCATGGTATTCTGTTATAGGGATGTACTTTCATTTTAACCAATTTTATAATTTGTCGGCATTTAGCTTGACTCAACCGACATCCTTGTTCACACATCTTTATACAGGAGAGACCATAAAGTTGTATCCATGGCTGGCGATGCGATGGTGAAGACAGAGGGTCCATGCAGCTTTTGTTTTGTTTTGTTTTTATTGTTTGTTTTCACAGACAACTCTCAGGTCGCCTTCCGGGACTCCAGTGCAATTTCCAGCTCCATGGCCAGGCGCAAGGTACCCTACATCGGAGTTTTAGCTTCCTCACCCGGAAAATGAGGCCAAGAGTAGCTAGCTCCAGCAGGTAGTTGGAAGGGTTAAATGAGGAAGTCCCTGCCCGGGCAAGCCCTACTCAGTCTTATGATCTCAGGTCAAACATCACCTCCTTTAGTCTCTCCCAGACTAAAGGAGAACCACCCGTTATTCCCCCTCATCACACCCTGTTCATAGGATTTAGGGCTTATTTTAAGTGGAACTCATTATTTCCCATCTGCTCTAGTGGATGTAAGATGTAAGCATCGTGCTGGCAAGAACCTCATCTTTTTATTCACTCTCCTATATCCAGCCTCTAGTGTCATGTTTACCCCAGCATGGGCTCAGGAAGTATTTGTGAATGAGTTCACCACAAAGACCCAAACTCTGCAGGTGTTGTTGGTAAATCCTTCTGAGAAACTCTGAGACTTGTATTATTATTATTCCCCTCATTTCAGAGATCAGGAAACTGAGGTCCCGAGAGGCTACAGAATGGGGAAGCTGGCCTTTGAACCCAAGTTCACCTCACTCCAGGACTTGCATTGTTTGACTCCTCTGCTCTGCTAAAATCACTTCCGTTCTCCTTTCTCAGTTTCCTTTCTGTCTTTGTTGCTGGTTAAGGTTTCTATTGGTTCATCTGACATTGTACAGTCTTTACAGCAGCGAGATCAAGGGTTTTTGATCTATGAGATTCTTCTGAATGACCTTGAATTATTATTTACCCCCAAACTAAGTGCCCAGCACCTGGTACGGCTGAAATGCCATCATGCACCCTCCTCTGAGCCACAAAGACACAGCTGTTATGACCATTCTGGGGACACTGTTGAGCCTAGGAGTGGAAGGGCCATTGGGCCAGAGGTTCTCTAGGACCTCAAGCCGAAGCGGGCAGGGCCAAGAAGCCATCTCAAGCCTGTGACCACCTTTCTGCCTGGTGGAGCTGTCCACCGTGGGCCTCCTGGCGTGACCCTCTTGGCATGACCCTCTTCAAGGCTTTGATGAGTGCCCCTCTCTGTGTGCTTCTTCTTGCACTATTTATATTACTTCATTACTTTATTTTAAACAGTACTGGCTACATTGCCCATGATAAGACAAAGCCTCCCCCATTCCTCCTCTAATGGCTGGGAAAACCCTGGAAACTTCATTTCACAGGCTTCTCTCCAGTAGAGGTTCAAAAATGATCCCACCCTGGCTGGGTGGCTCAGCTGGTTTAAGCATTGTCCCGATACATCAAGACTGTGGGTTTGATCCCTGGTCAGGGCACATATAAGAATGAACCTATTGGTTTATTCTCATAAACAAGTAGGACAATAAATTGATGTTCCTCTTGCTCTCTCTCCCTCCCTTCCTCTTTCTTTCTAAAATCAATGAATAAAAAAAATTTTTTAAATGTCATTGGAATAAAAATGACCCCAAGGTGGTCTGGTGCCCAGAGGCTAATGCAGAAATGCAAAGCTAAGGTAGGAATTACCAAGTGCAGAGCCAGTTAGAGCTTCCCAAGTAGAGAGACTGTCCTTGGCAGCACCCAGGCAGTCGCCTAAAGCAGAAACAGTTTTCCTGCAGCCAAAGGGCACATCCAAGGTGTAACCACTGATTTCTGGGCCAACCAGCATCTCCTGCAGGGAGAGTCTAATCTTACAGCCAGTTGTCATACAGCTCTCTATCTCAGGCTCAGCAAGAGCAAACCAGTGCAGACGGTGTTTCTGGAGCTAGACAGCTGTCTTGTCGATTCAGGAGGCCCTGAGTTTCTAAGGGCACAGAAGAGTGGAAAGAGCTTGGACTTAATAGGCCGGGATCGTAGCCACCCCACCAAGTACTTAGATGACCCGTAATATTAATGAATGTTTTAAGAAAAATCAACCACTATTCTGAAGCTCAGTTTATTCACCAATAAAATGGGCATATGCCAACCTAACAGGTGTTATAACGGGCATTAAAATGTCCTAAGTAGCTGCCTAATAAAGGCTAGTCTACGTCTTTAAAAGCTTGGCTGACAGCAGGTCTCCAGCCAGGTCTGTAGCTGGAGGCAGGTGAAAGGTAACCATACACTGACATCTCTCTCCCTCTCTGCCTCTCTCCCTTCCCCTCTCTCTAAAAATAATAAATAAAATCTTTAAAAAAAAAAAAAAAAAAAAAAAGCTCAGCTGCTTTTTTAAGTAAGATGTACAGCCTACTATCAAGACTCCACAATTCTTGACGGGCAAGGCTTCTGAACTCCTCCGAGCTTCTTGCAGTAGCCTGGCCCCATGACAGTTATTCTTAAACAAAAATCTTTGCTGAGTTGAATTAGAAATCCTTGCTTGGTCTTCCCTGACTGTGCAAACAGATGAGAATGCTAGGGCTCAGCATCCAAAACAGGGCCTGGAAATGCAAATTATTTTAGCCCCAGGCAGAAAACAACATTTTTGTAATTCTCAGGTCTCTTCACCTACAGAGTGGCACCACCGAGCTTCCTGCTTTGTGCCTTTTAAATCATGAAGCCACAGTTCCGGAAGGGACATTTGGGATAATCTCATTGCACCGGTCCCTCCTTTGGACAGCAGCTGCCAAGGCCAGCGGTGCTTAGTGATGGATGCAGCTCCTGCCGATATTAAATACATAATTAATGAACCCGTAAGAAGAAACAAGGCCTGTTCCAGGCAGGGTACAGAGAACAGATCCATCCTCACACAGGGTGAGAACGCAGGCCGAGGACAGCAAAGATAAGGACGAATAAATGATCCTGTTCTTGAGTACTTTTCAATAAATATATGTGGAAGTCTCGTTAGAAAGAGACATTTCATTTTGTAATGTTGGCCACTTTCCCGTTTTACAGAATCCTGGGGCTTGACAGCCCCAGGCAATGTTGTGGTGGCCACAGCGATGCCTCTCTGCTATTCTGTCTACCAAGAACTGACACATGAGTTCCCAGACCTGACACATTTGGTGCCACCATCATTATCACCATCAAAATGATAACAGTTAGTATAATTATAATGAGCTAATATTTATTAAGTAGCTACCATGTTCCTGGCACTGTTCTAAGAGCTTTAAGTGACAATTGATTTAATCCTCTCAACAGGTAGCTACTATTAGTATCAGCATTTGATGTTGAGGCAACTGAGCCACAGAGAGGTCAAGTAACTTGCCTAAAGTCACACAGCTCCTAAGCACAAATAACCCATATGTGCAACTCCCACTTCTCTGGGCATCTCTCTGATGTAGCTTTTCTTTCAGGAAAGCAGTCTACAACCTAAAAGAACGGCCTAAAGGGAAGCTGAGCTTCTCTTGGAAAACACGGCCCCCCTGCCCCTCCGCCCCCCACCCAGGGCCATGGAGGAGAGCCCAAGTCAGGAAACCCGTCCAGGGCTGTAACTGCCAATGCTGCAGGAGGACACAGGCAAACCAGCACAGCCACGCACTGGCACCAGGTGTGCAGTTCTGCGCTCCCTCCCCTAGAGAGCAATGGCCTCATTAACTTTCCTGAACACACTCATAACGGAGCCTGCGGGGCTCTGGGCCACGAGGGAAGGGGATCGAATGTGTCTCCTGTTCACACAGCGAAGTGACACGTTTTCTTCCCAGGCCCTGCCAGGCAGTCAGGCCAATGCTGTGGAGAAGTTCCATGTCTAGCATGGGACCTGCTGGCTTTGTGTCACACCCCTGTGCGTTAGTCCCAACTCTGCAGTGACACGTGGTGTGACTTCAGCCTATCTACTCATCACCTCGGCATCTCAGCTCCCGTATAATTACAGCAGAACAAACTATTAATAGGAACTAACTTGTAGGGTAGTGGTGAGGCTGAGAAGATAATGCTCATAAATGCTTCCCGGGCACCCCGTGGGATGCGCAGGTTCAGGCCATCGGAAGACGGCACTTCAGGCTGGTGCTGCCCAGCGGAGTGGACCTCCGAGGCTCAGTCCAGGCAGGACCTTCCCAAGGAGACCCACTGTGTGCCAGGCACAGAGCCGAGTGTCTGGGGGGCAAAGTCTCTGCACTCACGCAGCGTACGTTCTGCTGGGGGAAAGAGTGAGAATGTGCCCGAGGACAGTGAGAAGGTTCCCATTCAGGGCTTTAAAGAGACTACAGCAGGCTGGGCGGCGGTAGGAATGACCGTGGGGTTGGTGGGGACCTTTGGGGGGTGTCAGGTGGCAGAGGCCTCTCGGAGGGAGAAGTACTTGAGAGGAAACATGGCCGTTATAAGGCGATTCCCCCAGCAGGTGCCTCCATACATCCCAATCCTGGGCGGACCCTATGAAAGGTCAAGGGGACGTGATACAGGAATTTACAGATCAGCAGCAGAGGCCTGGATGCTGTCCAGGTCCTGCCTGAGGGGCTCAGCTGGTCAGAGGCCAGAGCCCAGGCAGGGCCTGGACACCCCAGATGGGTGGATAGAGAATGCCATCACCCCAGGTCACTGGCTGGTCCCTGGGCTGGCACTGCAAGAGATGCCGAGGACCAGGGACCTCCCCAGACGGACACCCGCTTGGGGAGCATCCCCAGCCAGAGGTGGCAAACGGGGCTTTTCCACAAGACTTTCAAGAACTGGTTCTTCTTGCCTGTGTTTTGAGCAGATGTCACTGTGTTTGCCCCAGGGACATGCTTCAAGGCCCCCTTGCTCACCGGTCACCCCAAGTCCTCTGAGCACTAAGAGTGACTTCTGGAGGAATCGGGCAGTCACAGAGATGTACTTCAGAGCTTTATTTTTCAGCGTCTATGAGCGGCTGCTTTTATAGGCTCCAGTGAATAGAGAGGAAGATGCGATTCATTTTTAAAAGGTGTAGTCATGTTTGCGAGCGCTGCTCATGACTATTGAATCAAGGGCCGGTCCCACACCCTGAGTACCTCCCTCCCTGCACACACCCTCTGTGGAGGCCCCAGAGACACGGGCACCCCTGTGTGTGCACTGGGGTGTGTCTGACGGAGCAACCAGCCCAATATGCCAGAGCAGCCCTCCCAGGGCACCCCAAGCCTCCTGGGGAGCTCCCACTCACCTGGAACTCAAAGTTCGTGTGCTCCAGGAACTTCTGGTTCATGATTTCTGCAAACTTGTTGATAGCCCTCAGGAAGACCCTGGAAGAGGAGAGAAGGTCACCAGGTCACCAGGTGACCGAGAGCTCAATATCAGGGACCCCACCCCAGACCCCTACTCCAGACCCACGACCCCTCAGAGAGGGCCCTGGAGACCCAAGGTCAGCTGACCCACCTGAACACTTGCTCACACTGTAGCCCTGGGGCCATGTCTGCCTTGCAAGAACTTAAAGGCCATCTGTCTGACCCTTTGGAAAAGCTGTATTGCCTTTGCTTTAAACTATCACATGCTCAGGGCAGGAAACGCATGCCATCCAGAAAGACAGAAACCGCCCCCTCCCTAAACAAATACAAACACACCACCAAATCCTATCATCTAGAATAAACCATCATGACATTTTGATGAATATAATTCCAAAGGTCTCCCTAGACACACATACACAAATGATATTTTACAGATACCATTTTGATGAATGGGGTTAAACGATAAATGCTATTTCACAGCCTGTCCTTTTTACTCAACAATACATTGTGTGTCCTTTTCATGCCAATGAATTCAGATAGACGAGGTCTGTCCAGAAGGTACTCAGCCAAGCAATATGAAAAATAGAGACGTTTATTGAAGGAGATAAGAGATACAAGAAATACTGTACGTCGGACAATGATGTCTCAGTCCCTTTCAAGGTAGGGCACCCTGGGACCTCACGTAGTTCTCCTAATCCACATCAGCTGCCCCATTATATTTTCCTGACGCTCATAGATGGGCTGAAGTTTCTTCCCTTTCAAAAGTGATTTTAGTGTTGGGAAAAAGCCTTAAGTAGCAGGGCACCAAATCCGGGCTGTAGCGGGACTCAGTCACCTGGGTGATTTGATGTTTCGCCAAAAAACCACAGGAGACATGATGCATGAGCAGGCATGTTGTTGTTACGAAGCTGCCAATCACCAGTTGCCCTTAGCTGCGGCCTTTTGAATCATTCCCGAGCAGGAATGTTCAGGCCTAATGCAGATTCACGGCTCTACTCGCTCAGTCATTTTGAATGTGATGGCCGGCACAGCACACATGCTCACTCAACAGTGTCTGCCGCCCCTTGACTAGTACAATGAAGTCATCACTGGTCATACATGTGCATGCCAGGCCACTCTTGCTGGCTGCCAGGTTACACTGATGTTGTGTAAATGGTTTCTGTTATATTAACAACGGCTGGGCTTTTTCTGGACAGACCTCATAGATCATCCCTTTTAATCACCGAAAAGCATTCCATCGTATGGACGTATCACAGTTGACTGAATCCGTCTTTCAGAGTTGGACCTTCAGGTTGTTTTACAGCTTCTCTGTCATGAGCAGCATGTTGATGATCACTCGTCTCTGGGCACCGTGTACCTACTATGTACATACCTCGTCTCCAGTCTTACCCTCGAAGTGGTCAGTGCTGATCAAGTGTTGTGTGCACTTAGCGTCTTGGTACCTGCCATGTTTTCCTGTCTGTCCCTTCCCCTCCTTCCTCCGGTCAAGCCCTACTAACTGGTCTTGCAGCCTTCTACCTCTTGCCGCACAGGACAGTTCCAGTCACATCAATCACCCATGTCAACGGCTCCTTCTGCCCACAGGATAAGCCCAAACTCGTCCTCTTGAGAGTCAGTGTCCTCCACGATTGGACTCCATTCTTTCCTGGACTCATTTCCCACTTCCCCCTTGGGCCTCTGAAGTTTTCGGAGTACATAGCTATGCTCTTCCTTTGTACAGAATACCCCTCTCTTCCTAATCTTTTTGAGGTAGGGCCTGCGGCATCTTCCTGCCCTCCAAAGGATATTCATTGCAACTTCCTTCCCCAGTGTTCATCATGGTCTCGGATGGTTCATTTGCGGGCCTCACTAATGGGTCTCCTCCACTGCACTCCCTTTGAAGTCAGAGACTCCCTCCATGATCTCATCTGCTCTCCAATTTGCATGCGATTGACTCACAAATTCATCTATCTTCACCGCTGGCCTCTCTCTGAGCTCCAGCATGCCTACCAGCTCCCGGCTCTGTTTCCTCACTTGAGATCTCAAACACACATGTCAAAAACTCAACTCCTCTCACCGGCCTTCCCTCTATAGCCTTCCCACCCAACGTGGGGCCAATTCCACTCTTCCATTTGCTCAAGGTGGGGGGTGGCGGAACCTTTGGTAGAATCCTTGACGTTTCTCTTTCTGTCACATCTGGTGCTTAGCCTACCAGCAAAACTCTTCACATTGCTTTCAAAATATCTCCCCCACTGGCACTGACCTGAACCACGCCCCAGCATGTTTCTCCGGGAGGTTGGAAGCTCCCTCCCAACCGCTCCCCGCCCACCCATGGCCAAGTCTTCACTGCGTGTGCACGTGTTTGCAAAATGTTAGACGGCAGTGGCCAGATCTTACCTGTACGACTGTCGACAACTTTTGATTAACCAACAGTGGACAGTGAGTAATTTATTTCCTGAGCGGCTGATCTAGGGAAAATGCCTATTTGGTCTATCTGAGACTCAACAGGAAGCCAGTAAAGGAAGTATTTATTTGAAGCTCGTTGCCCTGGGAAATAATTGAAATGCAATGCTGCTTAGGAACCTCTGGGAAACGGCACAGAACACACTTGCACATCAGATGTGTCCCCCTCCCGGGGGCCAGGGAGCTGGGCTAGTTCCCCACTAATGCAGTCCCTCACTGGCTGAAAGAGGCTGTCATGGACATGAAGTCCTGGCACTGCTGGCCTTCCCAGCAGGGGGTGAAGAACACTCCTGCAGCCAGAGAAAGCTCAGAGAATGAAGGAAGTAGGAAGCTCCCAGGGTGCTTGGGAAATGTCCACCAAAGCTGCAAGTATCTAATGGTGGGCCAAGAGTGGGCAGGGCCTTTATAGAAACTGCTAAATCAGACTTGCTCGTAAGGTGTTCATTAAACACTTCAAAGTTTGTTGAACAAAGAGGCTATTGTATCAGGGATCAGGGTCACAAGATTTACACACACATAGCAGAAATGTAACCCCTCTCACGGAGGCGCTGTGGGGTTTAATGGCAAACGCACAGTAGGCGCTGACAGACCAGAGTGCCTGAATCACAGCATCAGGTGACCCCCAGTGCCCGATACACAGCGCTTGGCGACAGCAGTAAGATGGCAGCTATGGGGCCTTCAGAGCCTGTGGGGCTACTGCAGTCCCCCTCCAAAGGCAGGGACTGACCGCAGCATGAGCAGCCGGAGGGCAAGGGGCAGCCAGCACTGGTGCTGAGGCAGGCAGGGCCCTGCAGACAGGAAATGAAAGCCCCACAACGTCCTTCTCCCCATCAGGCTGCCGAAATGGGAAAATACTCGGTTTCACTCTCCTGTCATTTGCTTAGATGCCTCTGAAGAAACATCTGTATTTTCCCCTTAAAGTTCAGCATCTGATTCCCCAGATGGAAATGCAGCGAGTGGCTGTCATGTCACACAGACACATTTCAGACTCTCTAATATGATGCGGACATGAAGACTTTTACACATTCCCAGCAGCGACAAAGTTGTCAGTGGCTTCAGTGACAGTCATTAGTGTGACTGCTGCCCTAGCCTGTCCAGCTCCCAGAGGCTGGTGCGGCACCCAGGAACTGGTCAGCCCCTGTGCTTATTGCGGGGAGGTTGGTAGCACAGTAAACCTGGGGACAGTCGATCAAGTTTCATCTCTCCCTCCGGATTCTTCTGCAGCCACGCTGTGGAAATCGGTCCTGTTCCCACTCGGCCACTCTGCACTGTGGCCTGGCACTGGCTGCTTGACCTCGGGGAATCTCAGCCGCCCCATCAGTAAGATGAGCCGGGTGTGAAGGTCAAATGACGCGCAGGGAGAAAATTTCAAGTGTTCATAAATGTAAGGGGTCACTGCGCCTGAGGATGAGGACCTCCACTCTGGCAAACCCACTAGTGGGCCCTTCTGTGGCTGGAGGCAGGGTTTGAAGGCTCGGATGCATTATTTAAGAACAAGACCAGCAGCTAATCTGATCCAATTCACTCTAACTAAAGAGAAGCTGAAAGATAAGGTAAAGGCTTCAGCAGAGGCAGACGAGAAGGAGAGGAACACAGCAGCCAATTTGTTGGAGAATAGAGACGAGTGTCTGATGTGTGGATCCCAAGGAGAGACCTAGGGGAGACCAACACGTCTTCAATAACCAAACCGCCACTTGGGCACAGACATGGGTAGTAGATTTGCTTGACTGGTGAGGTTTTGCTGGACTTATTGCAGCAACCAGGTCATAGTCTTCCTCTCTGCCTCCCACTAGAGAGAATTCTGCTGTTGCCTCTTCAGTTTTCCCCCTTCTTCCACCCTCTCAGTGTAGGGTAAAGGGCTGTTCGTGGGAAGGACCCAAAACAAAAATAAGAAGCCAAAGGAAAGGGGCAGACAAAGGTGGGAGAGGATCCATGAAGACCAGTTGTGGAGGGGTTTGTGAACGGAATTGGGAATAAGGTTGAGAGAGACCTGGGTGCATTGTGAAATCTGGGACATACGGAGGGACATGGTGCTGGAGAAAGGGAATAGTATAAGACATGGCTGAGTGCTAGGGTTTAAATTTCATTAGGTTGGAACGCTATTATTTGAGAGAAAGCATTAAAGATGGAAATTGCTTATAGTCACTTTCATCTAGTGTCATGCTGGGCCATGTGGGGTCTGAGCTACACTTAAGTTACACTGGTATTCTTGAGATGTGAACAGGTATCATATATACACATGGAGCCGTACATATATGTACATGTGGTTCCACAGGCAAACAAAGCTGTGAAATGCTCTATTCTAAATCCTCAACTAGAGAATCACATGAACATATTAAAGGCGCTGAAAAGTCCTGCAGCACTGAAATCTCTCAGCTGTTTAAGCCAATGCTTCCCAGGCTATTTTACCGTATGTTACAGAACGTATTTTGTTATTTTGAAAAAAAATTAATATAACTTTAATACGGCTGACCTTGAGTAAGTTCTCCTGTCTCAAGCATTTAGCAAAGGCCTCCCAGACAAAGGATGGTATTTTAGCTGGTATTTGAAGAATGGAGAAGGTGGGCAGCGGGCAGTTCAGTGTATAAAAACAGCGTGAGGAGTAAGAAGTTCAAGGAAAAAAGCTCCCTAGGCTTTAAAACTAGAAAGAAAGCAGCTGTTACACTTCCATTTCTTTTCACCGGAGGGAAATTCTTCCCACCTTTTCTCTACCAGTGTCCTGTCAGGAGACCGCCGGGGCACGTGGCTGGCGGGAGGCAGGCGGGAGCTCACCTGTTCTGAACCATACTCATGGCCATCCAGTCCACAGGATACACGTTCTTCCCAATGAGGTCCTTGAACATGATGAACGTCTCCATCAGGAAGTCCTGAAACAGTAAAAAAAAACACACCTGTCATCTTGTTTTATGGGGACAAGGTACCCAGATCTTGTAGGCTGTTTATATTTTTCCTTTATAATTCTTTAGAGGGGCAGCAAGGGGAGGGGCACAGCCTTTCAGGAAACCCAGCGAGGCCCAGAGCAGCAGCAGGTCTTCCTGCAGAGGCTGGGATTTGGTTACTCAGAGACTTGCACGAACACAGGCAGAAGGTGAACTTGAACTGTGGTACCACAATCAAAATGAAGCGCTGTTGATCCTGCCTTGGGGAGTAAGGAAGCAAACGCATTTATTGATGTGGCAATATTATAATCACCTCCCCAAATACGTATTTGAGAAGGAAGTAATCTACATTATGTGAAAGCGTCCCAGGTCATTGAGCAAACAAACTATTATTAAAGTGAACTTGGAATGAGCAGTACTGTAAACACAGCTAACTCATGGGCTGCAGACATGGGCATGGACTGGTTAGAGGAGATGCGACAAGGACCCTCTTCCTCTCCTTTTCAGAGGCTCACAGTGGACCTCACAGCCCCAGTCAGATTTTGCAGTGGACAAACATGGTCTCCATCTTTGGGGAACACAAACTCAAAATGAATCCAAGTAGCAGAGATCACAGCACTGGACCCCCTGATCTGGAGGAAATGAGGGACGTCGAACCACCTTTACCTGTGTACTTGGGGTAAAATTTGAAATCCATTGGAAACCCATTCAGAGCTTTCCTTGAGCCAGCAGTTTACGAATTATTTTAACAGCAGACTTCTTTTTTCAAAGAAAATCTTACCTGGAACCTAATAGGTTAAGAGTAGAAGAGCTGTGGATGGTGTGCATGTGTGTGCATGTGTGTTTACAGCAGAGGACAGTGAGGCTGGGAGGAAGAGACTTCAAAAATCACTGTTTCATACTAATTGCAAAATTCTGGGAATCTGATTGATTCCTTTCTGGCGATCTTCACTTCTGGGGAAAGCGGCCTCAACACCTCAGCAGCTCCAGGACAGCGCCTGCCTCAGTGGTTACTGTGAGGGGCACGTCCCGAAGAGCCTTGCACTGAGCCCAGCTCTCAGCAACGGTGAAGGCGAGGGCTGAGATTCACCCTTGATGTCACTGGGGAGGTGGGGGTCATCCCAGGTGTGCACCCTTCCTACGGGAACAGAGAAGGCCTCTGGCTCACCCATGGCAAGCGGGGCTTCTGAATGAGACGATGGAGCAAGCAATGTGGATGGGGCGGGGGTCCATCTCCTCCCTCTGCCCCCTGTTAGCCACGGGCCTTGGGCAAGCAGCCTGCAGATCTGTAAAGCAGCACTTACATTGTCCTGTTTCTCATAATGTAACACTAGCTGTGCTCTCAGAGCTACTGTGCTCTCATTTAACCCCTTTAATTAATGTGACACAAACATTATTCCCACTTTACAGATGAGGAAAGTAGAGGTTAAGAGTCGTTAAGCTGCCTAGGTCACACAGATAACTGGTGACAAAACCTGCATTCAAACCCAAGACTGTGTGAGTCAAACATTCATCCCCTTAAGCACCCAAATGCCCATGATTCATCTGCAAATATCTGTTAAACCACATCTAGACTAGGCATTCTGGTCTCATCTCTGACAGGGACTGAAGGTATGTTCCGGAGGACATGTACAAGCCCAAACAGGGATGGGAAAGAGGCAACCGCACGGTCATGGTTATGAGCTTAGACATGCACATGCACCAGGTCCACAGTGGGGCCCTTCCGGCCCTGGACTCCTGAGGACCAAGAGTGTGACATGTCCCTTCATACTGTCCCCCAGTGTCCGATAGACTCACCACAAGTTCAGAGCTGTTCTGAAAGGTCTCGATGTAAAAGGAATAGTGCTGGTCACTCATCTGGTTTAAGATGGCTGTCATACATGCCACAAAGTGACTCTGTCAGAAAGAAAGAAAATAAAAATGCCATGAAATAGTGAGATTCATCTTCTCCATTTCTTTGACTTCAGACATCCCAACTTTTCAACCCAAGTAGAACAATGCAGGGATGAAGAATATCTTCTTACCAGATCATTATATGTAACTTCCCTGTGAGGAAATGTCTCTTTCTGGCCCATTCATCAAACTCATTCATCTCCAAAAAGCACTTACTGACCACCTACTACGTGCCTGTGACTGTAATAGGAGCTCCAGGCATAGAATAAAAGGGCTGGTCCATGACCCCTCCAGCTGCTTGGACTCTGGGAAAGAGCCCGTACTGGTGCTGGCCCATCCAGCTGTACCAACACCCTGGACGGACGGTTGGATATTCCTGTCAATAGTTCTACATGTCTAAGCCCCGATTTTTTCATCTGTAAAGTGAAGCAACAACCCACCCCTATCTACCTCCACAGAGGTCTCAGAAGAATCAAACGGCTCCCCTGGCACTTTGAATGAACTGAAATTCTCTACAGGGGGGTCGGTGGTCCAACCACCATGATGAGCCAGCGAGGGGCTGGCAGCCACCAGGCACCAGCTGCGGTTGAGGGTCGTGCAGCATAAAAGAAACAAGAGGCAGCGCTTGCTCTGCAGGAGCTTGTGATTTAGTTGGGACAGTAAGGTGAACATCCGTGGGGGGAAGAGTACAAGACCCTTGGTCTGGGAAGCAGACCAAGCGCCGAAGGGGTTTGGACGAGAGGGAAACCAATGCAAGGACCTGGGGACGAGGTGGGTCTGGAAGGTTCCATGGGACCCGAGGAGCAAGAACCACATCCTTTTCTGTGCCAGAGCCACGACCGCACCCTGTCCTGCGTTTCTCCCTCCCAGATTTTATGAGTCTGTATCAGGGTGCGTTTTCTGTTTGGGCTACAAGGGGGATTTAGGAAACCTGGTGAAGGAAGTTCTGACCACAAATCTAGGGGAGCTGGGGGGGAGAAGCCACTGAAGACTGCCTCCTGCAAAACTCCCCTGGGACTGCTGCCTAACCAGAGAAGTCCCGTGGGGCCCGGTTAAGGACCAGGTGGCAGAAGACGGGCGGCTTGCTGACACACAGGTGTCTCTAGGAAGCCCCTCTGTTTAAGGGTGTTGGATATATGCACACCGGACAGGTAGGCCTGGAAGTATTACATTTGAACCAACAACACGGGTCTGGCATCGCAAATGGCTGTCTTTGTTAAAAACAACAACAGCCAACATACACATACATCACGAAAAACAAAAAACCGAACTTCTTCCTTTGTTTGAAAATATATATATTGTATATATATAACAAATACGAAATCAAAACCTGTCCTCGATTACAGGTTTGCAGCGCAGTGCTGGAAGGGCAGCTTGGTGTCCCCGGAAGCGTCTCTCATGTCCCTCCACAGGAAGTCTTTTGGGAAGGGACTGCTCCTCAAGTTCGCACTCCCAAAATAGGGATTCTCATTTGTTTCTAGGTTCTTTCCAATTAGGACGTGAGGGAGAGTGCTCAGCCCAGCCAGGGAGGCCAGCTATGGAACGAGTGGGCTGGGCAGGAGGTGAAAATGCGGGGTCCCTGTTACAACACAGTTCAGCATATCAGACAGCCCGAGGCCTCTTCTGAGCGCCAGGCCAGGCTGCACACCCGCGAGGCCAGCCCTGCCTGACAGCACCAGGAAGGTTCGGGAAACAGGCCGGCAGCGCCAGGCGGGGACTGTCTGGAGCAGCAGGGCGGGCGCTGTCGGTGGGGACCTTGAACAGGAGTCCCCTCCTCTCTCCTGCTCAGCCCCGCCCCCTGGGGTGGGGGCAGGTGAGTTTGTCAACTTCACAGTCCCTTTCAAACCAGACAGAGCCACCATCCCTGCTAACTGAAGCAGGTCCCACTTGAGCGGAGGAACAGACTTTATTCTTGTTTACTCCTCTGGCCAGGCAGGATTAAACAAAGGAGAAATCTTAGAGTTTGAGAGTGGTGTGTGTGTGTGTGTGTGTGTGTGTGTGTGTGTGAGAGAGAGAGAGAGAGAGAGAGAGAGAGAGAGAGAGAGAGAGAGAGAGAGAGGGAGAGAATCCCTGTTTCCCCTGCTCCCCCTGGCTCCTCTCTTCCTCCAAGAATTCAGCCTGTGGCCGCTAGAGGTCTTTTCTTTTCACATGGTAGCTGCCGTGCAGTTTGTTCGGCTTTTTATTTATTCCTACGCGAGCAGACCCACTACACTTCTGGCATCGGCACAGTGAAAATCACAATATAAAGGACTTATTATTGCTCAGTTTGGAGTAATTCTGCTGCCGGCCGGAGCCAGGCTCCTCCCGCCAGGGAAGGCAGGACCTCTTCTGCAGGTAATTCTGCTGCCTCAAGGTAAGCGATCTGGGTAGGTTTTCTGTTTTGTGGTCGATGATCCTGTAAGAGAAAATGCTACCATCTCTTGGATGACAGTTTACTTGGAGCTTGCGGGAACGAGTCCTGGGATTATGGGCTCCGGGTGTGTGCGGCGGTGTGGAAATCTACCGGGTCAGAGCTGCAGCCTGCCCAGAGGCTCAGATCCTGGCTCCAGGGGCTTATTTCCAGGGGCTTGATTTGAATCCGAAGGGGACACAGAAAAGGGAAGAGCAAGCCTAGGAGCTCAAGTTCACTGGAATTACCTTGTAAAGGCTGCATTCACCATCTTAAGCCTTGTTCAGAGAAACTTCCATGCCTCCTTTGAGAAAAAAACCATAAAAAGGGGGGACTGGGTTCTAAACCCCCATCTATAGAGAGGGACCATTTTGTGAAAGAAGCCATCATCTTTTTAGAAGGACTGGCTGGGGGTGTTCCAGTTCGCTGATCCACCAAAATTACTTTTACCAGCTTGTTCATGTCCTCTCTCTAACGACCACGTAGAAAAGCCCAGCCGAGTGCCTTTCTGTAGTGCGATGTGACTGAAGTTTGGACAAGTTGCTTGCATGGGGCTGTGAATGAAAAACAACAGTGTTCCACTTCCCGTTGGAAGCACCCCTTTTATCCCAGGAGGGTGCCCAGCCCACCTTAGCCTCCAGTCTTTCAGAAATGACACTGGTGTGACGGATGGATTCGTGAGATGACAGGAGACAGCAGCAGCAGGTTCCTATTTAGAAAAGGCTCCTCCATCATTTAAATAAAAAAGAAAAGATGAAACAAACCCAAAACCCCTGTTGGGCACAGGTAGAATGGTGGAATAACATTATGCTTTTTTGCTGTGCACTCCTTCTTCAGTAGTACCCTCCACATGGGAATTCACCTCTTTGCTCCCTGTCCCCCTCTTTCTGCAAGTTTGAGACCTTCCATCATGTGTAGTAAGACAGAGAGGAATTGGTGGCAGGAGCGGGGGTGGGGGGTGGGGGTGGGGATGATGGTCAGACGGCATTTGCCCTACCTAGCAACTCGGATGCTCCTAACGTTGGCTTGGCTCAAACTTTCCCGTGTGGAGCCCACACGCCCAGCCTTGTGAGCAGTACCGAAAAGCCCTGGAATACTGCATGGGGAACGGTGGCTGGGTCCCCTGCAGTCCGGGCAGGCGAGAACTCCAGCCCTGTCAGAAATTGTGCAGTGGACATGTATTTACTACCACGGCATGAGGCAGCCACTCATCCATACCCAGACAGCATGCCAGGCGCCTGGATGGGAAACTGCTTCTTAGCACAGAATACCAGGGGGCTTGCATATTAAATTCCAGAGAGACGTTGCATCCGAGGCACTGCCTGCCACAAACCAGGGAGAGTCACCTCCACTCCTTTCAGGGTGGTTTAAACGTAGCTAATGAATCACAGCATGGAGGGACACGGTTTGAAACTAGGTCAAACGTGTGAAAATAAGTGCGATCCTTGCAGGCACTTGGCTGCGGAGGGGCCCCTGCACTCCGTGAGTGGTGGGCTTACTTCCCCCACGGAGGCCTCTTGCTCCACCCCAGCGGTCAGTCCCCTTAATTAATTCAGCCCATCAGCGTGCGGGGAGACCTGCACACCTGGGAGAGGGCTGAAGCTCCAAAGGCAAACAGCCAGGGTTTCTCCACTGTGCAAAGGCAAGAGAGAAAAAGATAAACTCAATATTGTGTGATTAATATTAATTAGCCGGGATACCAGGTGATCGTGCTTAGGAGAGGAGCCCTCCCCAAGTCCTTCTATTCCTTTGCGTAAAATATCAACATCGCCATCATCATGGATTGCTAGGGCTCATCTACCGAACCACCTCCAATGCAAACACACCTACACACCGGGCAGGACCCCTGCAGTGCCCTGGGGAGCCAGGAAGAGGCTATCAGTTTGCCCAGTCCTGAAAAACCAAACGGGGTGGGGGAGTGAAGGAGGGAGGGGCACGGTCGCTGCAAAATGTGCCCCCCACTCACCTGAGATTAGTGGGAGTGATGAGATCACAGGGAGAGGAAAACAGCCAACTTTACTATGCGATACCAGCTGGTGACACGTTGCTATAGTAACTTCAAATAATGTGCATGACCAAAATAAAATAAAATATAGAAAAGCACCAAGGAAAGGAGATGAAGGAAAGTTTGCGAGCTGAGGGAGGCTCACAGGGAGATGAAAAGTTCTGTCAATTGGACCACCTATTTCCTTTGGAGTCTGGCAGTGGCCAAGGGCCACGTTGAGGTCGCTTCTCCATTTACCCCTGTGCCTGCCATCCATGTGGTTATGTAACAGACTTTATTCTTGGATGGAGTTGTTGCTGGCTGTGTGGCGGAGCCAGGACCAGAGGTGGGAGGCTGCGGCGCCAGGGAAAACGGGGACTCTACAACCCCTTGCTTCATCTCGGAGCTTCGTCAGCAGCTCCAAGTGGTAGCTGGCAGCGGTGTTGGGGGGAACTAGTGTGCGTGTTCCACCTTAGCAACCGCCAAGTTCTGGGCCCTGCGCTGACTCCTGGGGTGCAGTCAGCGAGCAGAAGGGACACAGCAGTGCTTGGAAGAGCTCCAGAGAGCTCACATCTGGTCTGGCAGGATGCAAGCGTCAGAATGGGGGCCCGGGAGCCGGGCAGCCTGAGTTCAAGTCTCAGTTCTACCTTTTATGAGTAGTGTGGCCTTGGGCAGGGTCCTGTGCCTCAGCGTCCTCATCTGCCAAAGGGGGTAGAAATATTTCCCACGTCGTACAGTTTTGTTGAGAATTAAATCAATTCATGTAAGGCACTTAGAACATGGAAAGCGTTCGATAATTATCAGCTATGACTGTTATTGTCCTTGGGGCTGACTCCGGTCCAGCGACCTGCAGAGTCACTGAACTGGGCAGAAGGGATGACTCCGCCTCCCTGCGACTGTCTGTGGTCACATCAAGTGCTCCCAATCACAGCTTGAGACAAATAGCCAAGTGCCCTTTGACTCTGCTGTTGGTTTGCAGCATGAAACATTCAGTGGCTTGGTAAATCGAGTTTGTGCCTCTCAGAACAGAGCATGCTGGGAGGTTTCTTTTATTTGGGGAGAGTTGCTGGCAGGTAGGAAGAATGACAGCAGTGTCCAAAAGCATGAAATATGAACTGCCTTCATTGAAAATGCAGTCCCCAGCAGCTTGCCTTAAGAGGTGCCTATCTTTGTGGGCAGTGACATTCTTTGGTTGCCCAGGGGTCCCGCTGTGTGATAGAGTTAACTAAGTTACCTTCCTTCGGGGGAAGCTTCTTGATGGGCACAGATCCAGGGGTTTCCTGTGATCTGCTCCCTGTTAAATGCCCAGCATCACAGGAAGACAGAACAGTGCCACTTGTAGGCCGTGTACCCTAGATGTGCCCTCACTCGGGTGTGAAGCGCCACCCAATGCCATGGGCCCAGGGATGGGTCAGCTGTCCCCTGAGGGAGCTGTCCTCGCCAACTAGGAGCAGGAGGGGTCAGAAGGAGGCTCTGGATCCAGGCTGGAAGAGGAGCCCGAATTGGTCACCCACTCTTCCTTTGAAACAAGCAGGTTCTGCTTCTGGTTGGGGCCTGTGCCCATGGCTTCGTAGTCTGGAGCGACTTTAAATCTCCACAAGAATATGACGGGATGTTGAGTCCAAAGGGGAAGTGGAAGGTGGGAAAATTCCATTCACTCATCATGTCACTGAATCATCTCAACAACCTCATGAGGTTGGCTTCCTGCCCACTTTACAGATGAGGAAAGTGAGATGCGTGGAGGTCACACCGCTTGCCAAGACAGACGTGTAGTACATGGAGGTGGAGGGGCAGGAATTAAAATCTGGGTCTGTCTGACTCCAAACCCCGCAGTTTTCTCATAAACCAACCATGTTAGCGCTGACAGTTCCACCTAGGCTGAAATTTGCGTCCATTTCCTCATTGCCGTACTGCCAGAATCTAGAACTACACTTGCATGCAGTATGGGATCGATAAATAGTTGCGAGATGAGAGGCTGATGTATTATACTATTCCCCATCTGTGGAAGAATTTCACAGGGGCCACTGCCCTCGAAAACTATGAAAAGCTGGGGTCATGCGTTGCCTTAAGATAGGCCGGAAATGAAAGAATTTTTGTTCTACTCTGAGCATACTCCATCTTAAGTTATATTTGATCAAGACAGTCTGAGATTAGTCTTTCACATTCCTTAATGTAACCAATATTTCTTAAGCACCTACTATGTTTCAGTAGATTTCTAGGTGCTGGGGATACAGCCATGAATGAGATTAATGAGGGATTTCTTCTTAGGGGGGATAGGTATTATAAGCAAGTAAACATACAAGTAGGATCATTTTAGATTGTGGTATCTACTACTAATAAAAGATTATAAAGCTGTGAGGTAGAACAGAATGGGAACAAACTTCTTTTCAACAAGGGAGACTGAGGTGGCCTCTTAAGAGAGATGACATTTTAGCGGTGATATGAATGATGAGAATTGGTGATGCAAAAATCTGACAGAAGAGCATTCTGGGGCAACTGAACAGCAGATGCAAAGGCCCTGGGGTGGGATGTACTAGAGGAGTCAAAAGAAGGCCAGCAGGGCTAGAAGGTCTAAAAGGAGGGACGATTCGGTGTAAGGCGAGGTCAGAGAAGCAGGTGGGCACCAGACCTCATGGGCCCTTGTGCATCAGAGGCAAGAGTTAAAAATTTTCTTCCAAGTGCAAAGGAAGGTCATCGATTTTGTGTTAAGAAGCTCACTTGGGCTGCTGTGTATTTCAAGAATCCCTCTTTAAAAGGGCATTTTCCATGTCTTTCCACATAAGCCCTATCTCTAAGACACCACACTGGAGGTTCCTGGGGTCACTGGTCCATGAAAAACACACAGGTGGCCCTTCTCCTCATTGGTGGCAGAGTCGCGGCTCCTCAGCACAGTGCTTCTTACTAAGTGATTATTTCAAAGCAGACTCGGGCCCTCCTTCCGTAGGTGTGGGTGTGGATTCGAGTTTTACATCATTCATCCCACTGTTGTCCAGAGCTGAGAGAAGGGGCTTCTCTGGCCACTTCTAGTCTCTGGATCAAGCCACCCAAGGCCATGGGACCTGAGCAGTCTGCCTGCCAGGAAGGGGGGGCTATCATTCAGGACACCCCAGTTTTTGACTGAGCAAAAGATGATTTTTCAAAATGTTTCTAATTACATTGGTGGAGGTGTGGGCAGGGACATTCATGAATGTGACTGCAAAGGTACAGTTTCAAAAACAAGGGTTTTTCTGGTGCCTACACCGTGGGTGTCTGCCAAGCTTCTCACCAAATGCCTCTGGAAAGGCTGTACGGAAAAGTCTGTCTGAGTCCCGGACAATAGGGTGCTGTCCGCGGCTCACATCTCCCTGAGAAAAACCAGGGCCGGGGCCATTGTGGGTTCCAGGTAAGACTCCTAAGTAGCCTGACCCTCACCTTCTCCTGCAAACACCTGCATCCAGGTTCTAGGGGACACCAAGGTCACCTTCCCCTGAAACAGGTCCCACAGGAGGATGCTATTTCTCAAGGAGGAAGCACCAAGGGCTGAAGGATAACAACTATCAGTTACAGGGCTAAGTGTGAGCTGGGCAGCATGCGACACCGCTATTTATCCGGCAGTAAGGACTTTTTATAGGGTTGTGGCAAGGGAAGAAGAGAGCTGGAGGAAGGAGAGCTAATATTAGTTGGACATTTCTGCGTCAGACACTGTGCTATAAAAGCACGTTGCTGGTAACAACAGCCACCAGTTATTGAGCAGATACTGTGGGCCAAGTGCTGTCATTGCTTCATCTCATTCAATCCCCTGACGTCCAGCCAATGTTGGTAAAACCATGTGTACTTTACAGGTGAGGAAACCCAGGAGCAGGGACGTGACATGACCTGCCTAGATCAGCTTGGCTCCAGAATGCTTTGGTTTTATTCAGAGAATGTAAAAAGACCATTGTTTTGTAAACATGATACACTCTTAATATGAAAAGTAAGCAATCATGTGAAGAAAGGAAAAGTGCATAATATTTACCTTACCATGCTCCCTGACTAATCTTGAATATTAATGGTATTGAGTATAATTCAATACACTGCTAAAATATTAAGGAACATTCTAGACATTCCTTGTGCCTGCGTAGAAATAAAAGAACGGATGGAGGAATAGAGGAATACATGGCCGGCTGGCTTGCTGGTTGGATAGATGGAAGGGTAGATAGATTGATGAATGAATGGATACATGGATGGATGGGTGGGTGGGTGGGTGGTGGAGAGATGGATGAATAAATGGATAGATAAGCGAATGGAAGGAGCTAGTTTTGCAGATGATAGAGGCAGAGAGACCAACTGATGAGGCTAGACACACAGCTGCGTAGACAAGACCAGCCCTCTTGATGACTGTTCTCTACGGCTTCTAAGTTTCCCTTGATTTTAGACCCCACTGAGGATAACCTCTCCATTTCTAGCATTGCTTGGGGCTTTGAAGGTTAAGAAGGATTCCGTGTGAGACACCAGCACCCCATTGTAGGAAGTACGGCTAGTTTCCCATAGAGGCAGCTTTCCTGGAAGGCCCTGGATCCAATCCCAGCTCACTGAGACAGGCTCTAGAACCTTGGGCAAGTCACCGTCTCTGTGCCTCTGTTCTCTCGTGCAGCAGAGACTGCACATAGGACTACCATGCGGGTGGGTCCCCTGTGGAGCCCAGCCCACCAGAGGCATTCAGCCAACCTTCTTCCACGCTCAGCCTCAGCCCCCTGCCTGGTTCACCAGGAAGAGAGTGAGCTTCTGGTTGCCTCGAGGAGGATGATTTGAACCTCCTTCGGGCCTGGAGAGCCGCACTGCGCCGGGCGATCAACACACGCTCTGTCCGCCCTCGTCTCCCGTTGCAAAACCTCCAGGCTGAACGGAGTAGAGGGACAGGCAGGCGAATGCGCTCATGGGCCGCTGGGCAGCCGGGCAAAGCGTGTTCAGCAGGGACGATTACATTGTGGATGAAGGTTTATCCCTCTTGTTTCCTTCCTGAGGACTCGAGGAGAATGAAGGTCTCTCGCATCATCCCTAGTAACGCTCCCATCCGCCCCCATAGGTCTAGCTGTTCCTGATGCAAGTGGCCCGCCGGTCCCTGCACACGGAGGTACGAGGGTCTGAGGGAAGCCAGTTGGGTGTGTGCGGAGGTACAGCAGCCGTTCACAGGCGGAGAGAACGAGGAGGGGCAGACAAGGGTCTTGAGTGCCGGGCTGGGGGCTCCGAGCTCCATCCGCAGGGGGTGGAGCTCCACGCGGGCACCTGCCTCCCAGGTTGCCTCCGGGCCCGCTCTGTGACACAGTTTTGAGAACTAAAGAAAGCTCCCTACGTCCTTGCTCTTCTTGTCTATAAAGGGAGCGCCGTGTTGTCTGTTAACAGCAAACACTGCCACAATCATCATGCTCTGGCTTTTATGAAACTGATCCCAATGATGACCAAAAATCCCATGAAGCTGAACTTGGAGATCACTGTTTGAAAAGCTGACTCCAAGGCTTCGAATTAATGAGCCCCTGGAAAGCCCTGTCTGATAGAGCGTTGCTTCTGATGCCGTTCATGACCCAAAAAAAGGCTCAAAGAGGAAGGGGTGGAAGAGACTGGAGGTCCGTTCTTGGGGCTTCTGGTCAGCTGACCCCTGGCGAGAACACTCACCCTGTGCTTCCTGTCAGCCCCGATTCCCGGCAGCCTGGCTCCTCCTGAGACAGCTTCCTCCCTGCCCCAGGAATGGCACCTCACTGATTTATTGGTTTGCAATCTTCCCAATGACATCATGCTCCTTTTTTCTCTTCACTGTTTCCCTCTGCTCACCTCCCTCCCCTTAAATTCCCATTTGTCCCACTTTCACTTCCCTGTCCTTTGGAATGGTAGCAACACCTTCCAATTACCATGTGCTGCATGCAGTCCACATTAGCAGCCTGCTGACTCCCTCTCCCCGTCACCATTAATGAAGGTGACAATGCGGCTTGGCCTGAATGCAGGCCCTCCCCCACCTGCCCCTGGAGCAGAAGGCGCACTGGTCAGGGCACCCCTGCGTCTCACTTGGTCCTGCACCCACCTCCCATCACCATGCTCTGATCAGCACTCGGTTAAGGGAAAAATCAAGTGACACCATGAACGATGCCATCCAGAGCGCTGGCCTAGTGGCGGCCAGATAAATCAATTTACTACAGCCCAAGTCTGCTAATTCCATCTAGAAAAGGAAAAAGATGTCACCATTGTCCGGACTGATTTGTGCTTTAAACCCCCAGCTGACCCTTCCACCCTGGCAGGCCTGAAAAATCCTGGCAACAGCCTCCTTAATCAAAGTTAAAGCGTAGAATTAGAGAGTTGGTGGGGAGAGAGGTTCTTGGGGGTCCTCGCAAGCGAGACTCTTTGCAGCACAAATGGGGAAGCCCTGGACCAGAGAGGCTAGGCGGTTTCCCCATGGTCACACAGCCTCTGAAACAGGCAGGGCTGGTCCTGGAACCCAACCTTTTAACCACAGTGCTAAAACTACGCACTTCTCTACTAAGTCCACAGCATCCACAGCCGGCCCCTAAGCCTCCATGTTGCCCACAATCAAAATGACTGTTCCTTCCCAATCCTGTCTCAGCCAGGTGGTTGTCCTGATACCCAGAATAAATGGACCTCAGCTAACAACGAAGGCTGCTGTTTGAAACGCACATTCTTCTTTTTCTTCCTCATCCCATAGGTTCCATGTTTGGGGAAGAACAAGCCATTGAGCACTAATTTCATCTTTCAAAAAAATTAAATGGGTGTCTCTATTACCAGCATTCATCCCCCGCTTTGATGCATTACATTCTGTGCCCAGCATCCAAATCTGGTTAAGTACATCAAATTAAAAACCAAGCGATTGATCATTGAAGTCACTCTGCATAATGAAAATCGCCTGAATATGCATTTAAGGGGCCTCAGGGCAGGAAGGCGGAGAAGGGGGGATATGGGAGGCCTTGCTTCCGTCACTTTGCCTGGAGATCCTCAGGCTGGCGGCCCACGGGAAATGCTTTGCTTGGCCAGCACAGTGTTTTTGAAACATTTGACTTGTCAACATTTAACCACCAGGAGCTATTGCATACAATTCTGGAGTTTCTACTTCTCTTGGCTATTTGGGGAGATCCAGATACCACGCCGCACCCCGCTATGGCAGCACTGGGAGCTGCCTCCGAATAGGGTGGGGGTTGTGGGGGTGGACAGGTGCCTTCCAGATAGCCAAGGTCTGGCCCCGCTCTTGGGGGACCAACTCATCCTGGTTTGCTCAGGACTGTCCTGCTTTTAGCACGATAAGTCCCGTATCCCCAGAAATCCTCGGCAAACTGAGACAGTTGGTCATCGTACTAGCTCTTTTACGTCCTCACCTGGTCCCTGTGGGCATTTGCACGCATGGCCTCTTCCCCAATGCTTCCTTGGTGCCCACATCTGAATACTGCTCCCCGCCCACCCCAGCCATGTCATCTACTTTAAATTTCTCTTCACCGCATCGGCATTTGCGTAAGCCAAAGGTGCTGTCTTTTTCACACCATGCGGTCCAATTCATTGTTAAAGACCCATACACGTGCCATCCCCTCCTCCAGGAAGCCTTCTCTGATTCCACCTGATGTTCTTCTGCCCCAGAGAGGGCAAAGCTTTCCCTTCCTCTGCTCAAATAGCTTTCAATTCTCTCTCTTTTCATTATCTTCAGCACCATTAACACAGTGTCTACTGAGTAGACTTTGGGGGTGGCCTTCCTAAAGACATGGAGGGAGTTGGAGTTGTGATAATACTGAAAGACGTAAAAATAACAAAACTTAATGTGAAGGCCCGGTCTCTCTGCAGGTGTGAATTTTGCACAATTTAGCAAAATGAAAACTGAAAACCACCCCACAGGTACATACACCTATCCATGGCAATATTTCCCACTCCAAAGTCTAAGAACATCCGGGTCTCCTGAATGCTAGCATCCAACTCTCCCTCTGCCTATGACAGGGAACCTCAATCATCTGTCTGTGTGCCTGCGTTCCCCACTCACGCTGGAGATGCTCAGGGCCAGGGACCTTCTTCCAGGTCCTGTATCCTCCACGCCAGGCACAGGGAAGTGCTCAGCAAAAGGCTGCCCGAATGACTGACTGGGCAACGGAGTGAACTCCCTCTAAAGAGACTGTGCTTTCAAACAAACAGGTCTTAGCTGTCCCCAGACCCGCAGGGTCTGTTCCTTAGCTGATCTCCGGAACCACCCCAAGAGCTAGAGCGGGCAGCCTAGGATTGGGATCAAACTGTCATTTTTTTTTTCTCCTGGGGCCATGAAATTACAAAGTGTTGACAGCCTTACGGTCTTTTCTGATAAATAAAGAGCATCCCTACTGAACATGTCCCCTGGGACACCCCACGGACAGCTCATCATAAACAAGTCAATATCCTCCCTGCCCTCCCGGAATCCACCCCCCTCCCCTGCACTCCTCAGAACCACCCACGGGCTCAAGATGACAGTCCCCGAGTCTGCTCTCCCTCCTTTGCTCCCTCCCCTCACCGTCCACGCATCTCCAGGCCCTGGGGCTTTAGAAATCCACCTCGAATGGGATCATTTCTCTGCCCCCATTCCCGCTGCCCTGATTGAAGCTGCGGCCATTGTGCCCTGGGTTATGGCTGCAGCATCCTAGGAGGGACCCTGTCCCCAGCTCTGCCCCTCCCATCTCCATAGGGCACTCGGTGTGATCCTCCGACACTAGTGCTCGTTCCTGCTTAAAATCTTCAGTGGATCCCTCTGACTCTTAGAGAAAAACACAAACCACCCTGCCTCATCTGGTTCTTTCCAACTTTAGTTCTTCTTGCCTTCTCCTGTAGACTCCTCCGTCAGAATTTGTCCTCATTCCCTCTGACTCACGTACCGGATCATATCCCAGTCACCTCTGCCAGCCTGTCCACAGGGGTTCCAGCCTTGGCATGTGTGTACATGCACACACGTGTGCACATACACTCCTTTCAAGAATCTGCCTCACTGCCTCTGCTAAACATCAGGTCTCATATCTGAAGTCACTTCCTCCACAAAGGCCTCTGGGAGTCTCTCCACCCCCGGCTGGGTTGGGGGCCCTTCTCTGGGTCCTCCTGTCCCCAGGATGCTCGCTGATGGCACCAACCAGTTTGTAGGAGCCCTCCCCTTATCTGTGCTCGTCTGCCCCAGGACACTGTGAAGGTAGAGTCTGGGGCAGGGCCCCATTTTCTTCTTATGTCTTGGTCTGCGGTGTGGTGCCTGGTTCACGCAGCTACTCAACAAATACTGTATGCGCTCGGAGAAGAGACGTGTGGTCTCAGATGAAAGGGCAAACGGGGCACAGGCTGGGAAGGTACATACAGGGCACGTGCTGACTTGGGTCCGCTTGGAGGGAACCCGCCGGGGGAAGGGGCTCTCTCCCTCAGGGAACTGGACAGAAGCCTGGGTTGTCATGGGAAGTAACCTTCTCCGCGCATAACGCCGTGAGCCTGGGTGGGAAGAGGAACAGCTTTTGGAGTGCTGGCCCTTCTTCCTGGCCTCCTGGCCTCCTGACACAGTGGGAAACAACACTGAGCCCAGAGTTAGGGAACCTGGGTCTCAGCTCCAGTCCTGCCGCTAGTTTCCTGTGTGTCCCTGGACAGGTTGCTTTCCTTTTCTGGTCTTCACCTATAAAACAAAGCTACTAAGTCAGCTCCTTCCACTCTGAATTTGCATCCTGGCTCCCCAGTTCCCTGCCGTGTAGGCCTCTGTAAATCATGCTGACTGAGTGGGGGTGGGAGGTAGAGTAAACGTGGTCACGTTCCCGAGTGGCTAACACAGGCCTGTGCCAGAGTCAGTGCCCAACGAATGGTTACAGTTAAGCGTGTAGGCATGTCTGGTGGCTAAGTTATCGACGATTAGTGGTTAAAGCTACACAGAATCAGCTAAGATTTGGGCTCCTTCTACTCTGGGTCATTGTCAACCCCCCCACCCCACAAAGGATGACAGTACACATTTGCAGCCCCTCTATCTCTAAAATGACGCATCCGACACTCATAGCATTATGTCTCCATGAAGACAACGGATGCTTATCGTGCTGAATCCAGCCACCCATTACGCTTTTCCCGTAAACGGAGTCTATGTTTTGCTGTGGAATTTTAAAGCTCCTACAACGTCAGAGCATCTTTTGCCTGCTATCAGTGCAGGACCGGGGGGAACTGTAAAGGGACCCTTCCCTGCCCTTGTGCTACCAGATGATGTTCCCCTGAGGCCCCTGGCTCTCCTTTGAGTCTCCAACGTTCCTGCTGGTGGAGGCGCATGGAGATGCCTTTCCCATGAGTACCCTGTGTTCCTGGAATCCTCCTCCAGCCCAGGGACCACATGGATTGTCCCCTTCACTGCTGGTTAGAACAAGGGGACCTATGGAAAGTGGGACCTAGAGGCCAGAATTCTAGTCTTAACTTTGCCATCTACGAGTTGGGAGATCTTGAATGAATCTCTTAATTTCTGTTGGTCTCAACATCCTCATCTGTAAAATAATAAAGGGGTCTTCTGTCTATGATTGGCACCTGAAATTAGAGAGACTGCAAATTAGGCCCCATCCTTTCTTGTTCCTTGGATGAGTTTGGGCTTGGAACCTACAGTTTCCAAACTTCACTGCACAGGAGAATTCGCTGCCATCCAAATCCCAGACGTTGGGATTCTTAATACTCCCTGGGTGATTCCAACAGCAGCAAACTCGGGGAACCACCGTGGCTCCATGGATAACCAGCTCTGGACTGGCCAGTTGTCTGAAACAAGCTACTCAATCCCCGTGAACCTGCTTTTTCCTCACTCACCAGGTTTTTACAAGCAATGAGTGAGATAATGCACCAGGGCCTGGCTGCTCCAAGCATGGTTTTTAGACCAGCAGCATCGTGGTCGCCTGGGAACTTGTTAGAAATGAAGAGTCTCACGCAGGCCCCAGTCCAGATTCGACAAAGCAGAATTTGGGTCTGTGAAGAGTCCCAGATGGGCCGCAGGCCACTGAAGGTGGAGAAGGACTGCTCTGGCAGTCCGTGTTGTTCAGTAAAATGCACCTTCTGTTACCTTCTCATCGAACCCCCCTTTTCATCCACTGACCACGCATCAACCCTGCATACCACGCGCAGGGCTGGATGCTGCCCCCCTGGCACACTGTAGGACTTCAACACATGTCCAGGGATTGAAGGAATGGATACAAAAGGGCGTCAGACTGGCTCCTGCTTTCCGGGAGCTCCTGGTCTGGGAGGAAGATGAAGGGGCGAACTCCAACATCCAGAGCAGAGTAAGAGCAGTGAAGGATGAAGGCCCCCCTTCGTGTGCACGTGTGCAATGCATGCTGAGCAACTGACATGCATTATCTCTGTGAACCCTCACAACTCCTGTCACCTGCTTTTAGAATGAGGAGGCTGCAGCACGGACAGGAGGGAGATTGTCTAACTATGCTCAGCTAGAACATGGCACCAAGATCGGAAGGCAGGGCAGCCCCAGCCTGGCCCCTCTTCGGCACTGTCACGGGGAGATGAAGCACCGGGGGCATTTCCACTCGACTGAGACTTTCAAGGGCAGCCCCGGCCCTGGGTGCTGCTGGGAGGGGCGGAAGGAGGCCTGCAGACAGGGACGGCTTCGCGTTTCTATTTGCAGCAGAGGAGCTGGAGGGCTGCTGTGGGCTGCCTGTCTGACACGGTTCGCCACATCTCGCTGTCCCTCTCCCTGGCCCCTTGCCTGCCACTCGGGCATTTTACTTGCAAATGCCTTCTGCAGACGGCGCCAGGTTTCTCAATGACAAGTCCAGGCAATGGGGGAAAGAATCACTGTCTGTGCTTGGGGGTAGGCGAAGAGTAACTTTCTGAAAATCAGCTGACAGGGACTGGAGGCTGGAAGGAAGTCCCAGACCAGGGGTCCTGAGCTCCAGGCTAAGGAGGAGTTGCACGCAAGGACAGGCTTGTGTCCCCTGGGAGAAAAAATACAATGTAATCCCCCGGGTCTTCCTCACCAAACATCAGAGTTCCTGAAAATCTGCATCTGGGTCATGTTTTGGGCAACATAATTTTATCATTTAGCGCGAGATGGCGGGTTTCTGCTGGCACTCTCCCATGAGTAGCAGGAGTCGTGCCCCTTCCCCTCGGAGCACTGTTCTCACTGCTGGACCAGCTGCCAGCGTCACCCGGGGCCTTGTTTGAAATGCACACTCTCAGGCCCCACCCGGACCTGCTGAATCAGAACCCCGGGAGGCTGGCCCAAGGATCGGCATTTAACAAGGCTTCCAGGGGCTCTAATGGGGGTCTGGGGAAGCACCAGCACCTTAGGGAGCTTTGAGGCAAAGGCAGGTCCAGGAGCCACTGGCACCAGGAGGGAGCAAGAGGGACCCATGAGGCTGAGAGGGGGGAGGAGGCAGAAACTGAGAAAGAGACAAGATAAAGGGTGAAGAAGCCTGCCAAGACTAGAAAGGGGGTGCAAAGATCAGTAACTCCTGCCTCTGGGGTGCCCGGAGGCGGCTGTGCCTCAGGACAGCAGCCTCCTGGCCCAAAGCTCCGCTTCTGCTCCCCTCACTTCTGGGGAAGAGGAATGCCACTTTCTCAAGGGCAAACTTGGCCAGTGTCCCTCCTGTTACTCGGCTTCTTCTTATGGTGGGAAGGTTCCCGTCAGACCCTCATTTTTAACCTGGACGTGTCAGTTCTCACCCCCTTGGGTTTAGTCTAGCTGGAGCTGAGAATCTGGTGTACTCTTTCTCCCAGGCCACGCCTGCTCAGGGGATGGTGGCAGGGCCCGGGCCAGGCAGGCCCAGGTGCTAACACTTCTGCTATTCTGGGTGATGCCAGCTCTGCCTTGTCCGGAGTCTGGCCTTGGTGGCCCCTTTCCTCACCCTGCTGCTACCCTGATGCCCACCCCCCTCACCTCAGCACCATCTTGGCAGGGGCTGGGGCGGGGGGTGGATTTCCTTGGCTTGTCGACTCTCATAGCCTCATCTCTTCTGTTTCCTCTCCTGGTTTAAAAAAACCTTTCTTACCTTTTATTGCAATACGTTCTAATTTGTCATCTTAACGCATTGTTGACGGGTCACAAAACTCACGTTTTCAAGCCCAAATGTTGCTGACCGATAACAAGTTCACTGACGTTTGCACTTGCATTCGTTTGTATGCAAGTGCCAGTCAGCCATGTGTTGAGCAAACGCATTAAGGTAGGTAGGGACCAAGTCCTACCTACGTCTTTGTGTCACACCCGCCCTGCCCCTGACACAGGTCAGGTTTTCAGTAAACATAGCGAGGCTCTGCCCTGTACACCACCCCCTATTTGAAAACTCCGGGTGGGTATTTTACACACGTCTGAAACTCAAGATCCTCAGTTGGCATTCTTGATCTTCTCTTCTTTCCTCACCGCAAATCCGATTCTTTTTGTCGCCTTAGCAACAGCACCTCTACCTCCCAGTTGTCTCTGTGAAAAGCGTCAAGCATTTCTAATACCCACTCTTCCTGGCAACATGCAACTGTTGGCCAAGTTCTTCCCCACTCTACCTTCAGAACAAGGCCATGCTCTCTCCGTTTCTCTGCCCTGGTCCTGTCAGCTGTCACATCTCCTCAGCTCCACAGCCATAGCCTCCTAACCCGAGTCCCTGTGCAGCCATAGCAGTGACCTAGACTCTTTCCTTTGGCTTTTTATCCCACAACTTTGCTCAGACACAACGGCTTTCTCTACGTTGGATAAATTAGCTTGTTCTAATAGATACCTGATTTTATTCCTTGTCACTGCTAGTCACAATCCTAAATTAGCTATTTATTGATGCACTGGCTTGTTTAGCGCCTCTTTGCTTTCCTTGGTGGAGCTCCTCCAAGGCAGGACAAGATCTGCCTGGTTCACCGTGAGCTTCCCAGCACCCATCGGAGAGCCTGAATAGAAGAGGTGTGCAATAAATAGTTTGTGAATGAATGCATGTTTAAATTGTAAACGTTATGCCCAGCGTGCTATGCTTACTGGTGCTAGAATTGATTAGGTAGCAAAGGTAAGCCAGTCCCCTGATGTAAGGCCAGACTAGGCAACTCCATTTCATTCTGTTCGGTGCAGTTCGAATCATTTCAATTCTATTCAATTCATTTTCATTTAATTAAGCAAATGTTCACAGACACAAGAAACCTGACAGCCTTTCTCGGTAACAAGACATCAGTGATAAATACTCTCCGCTCCGTGTCTTCAAAGGGCTCCCCCATTCATGGCTCCTCCTCTGGTGGCCAAAGACGCCTACTGGACATGTGACTGAACTTGCCTGCACTCAGAAAATTGCAAGTAGACCATTGGTTGAGCTGAACGGGATCTCATTGCCCTCGCTTATCACTGTCCGGGGTATCCAATGACAGTTGCAGAGGTTTAAATATGGCACAAGACCAGCGGACGTGAGTGACGAGATGGTGACCAAGAGCGCTCCAAGTCTCACACCTCACCCTCCCTCCATCACCCGCATCTACTGGGACTGACATCCTTCTATCCATATGTAAAACCTATCCCAGGGCCTCACGTTCCTTTCCGGTTGATTATCTCTCCTTTTATGTTATTTCATCTTGAATATATGATAGCCTACTCACTTCCCAAAAGATGTGAGCCGAAAGAGAAGTTAAAACACAAGGCATATCATCAATGTCCCAAAGTGAGGTCATCTATTTTGTTACAAGCAGCAGAAACCGTGCCTTTCAGGTGCCCTCCCTAAGCAGATATAAATACCCAAGGGCCCGGTCTCCATTCTCCGACAGCTAAGGCAGGGGAAAAAGGAGGAAATATATCATTTTACACAGTTTTAATGTTCTAATGTGGAAGGTAAGTACAGCTTTCCGCAGAAACCACATTATTTGCTCTCCTATAACTGCACTCTGGCAGGAATGTATCACGAGTCCTTTATTAAAAGACTTGGAGAGGAAGCAAGGTAGACTTTACCTTATCAGCTTCACAAAAGCAACAAATGTGGCTCAACCCTGCTCTCCTATCCACCCGCAATGAAGGCGCTTTTTAAGAGGTTGATCCAGGACTGTGCCCTGTGACAATCCAGCTTTGTATTTGTCTTATTTCTTCACCCCATTTACTCTAATGTGGACCGCAATTAAAATCAAGTAATTGTTTGCCCTCCCTCCAAGTATTAGCAGGCTCAGCTCTCTGAGATGTCCTTGCTTCCTCCTCTTCCGGCCCAATCTCCTTCCCATCTGTGCTTAGATTTCCCGTTTTTCCCGAGCATTCCACCGGATCTCCACCCTGCTCTTACTTGATCATTTCCATTCTCTGATGACACTTAAGATGTGGGAGGCCCAATTAGGACAGGCTTTATTAATAAAATAGCTGACCAAGAGGGAGAAATAAAGCCAGAGGACCTAGGAACGGGAAGGACTCTCCAGGGTTATTTGGCCCGACACCCACCCTCATGCGCCATCCCCGTCCCCTGCCCAGCGACGGAGCCGATGACCTCTGCCTGAGTAACTGCAGCAAGAGAGAATGTCCACCTCACCAGGAAGTCCCTCCCCCTGGAGACAGCGAGAATTGTGGGGTAGTCCTTTCTTACGCTGCACGCCAAACGTCTTTCTTGTAACACGAAGACATTGAACCAGCTCTGCTTTTGGAGAATGATCTTCGGATTCCCTAAAATATACGTTTTATCCACACCTGCTCCAGCTCAGTGGAATACCCTACAATGCTACCTAGATTTTCACACGTTCTTTATGCCCAGTTGCGTAGGCTTAAGTACGTTGGAAGTGACTAATTTATTAATGGAATCTATTTGATCTAAATTCTGGGAACCTTACCAAACCTACCCCGAGCTGATCCTGCTGCTAGGACAATCATCGGAGGCACCTGAAGAGTACTACGTAAGAGGCGTGAAAGGAGAGAGCCTTGTTCCTGAGGTCAGGTAGGAGGGTGACTGCGTGGCTGATAATGATGGAGCCTTCCGCAGGGGTGGCTTCCCTAGCTGGGCCTGGCTGGCACACCAGCACTTTCCGTCACCTTAACACTCAGTGAGCAGCCTTGGAGAGAGCTCTGTGCCTCACACTGAGGCTCGAAACGTGACATTGTTCTTATAAAATGAACACTGCAAATTCTTACCAGAAGGAGAGAGAGAAAAATATCCCTTTTGTCCTCTGTTTTAGTAAGAAAAAGGAGTGTGGATGGGAGGAAGAGAGCAGCCACCCTGCGTGTCTGTGGAAAGCTGTGATTTACACGTGCCCATGAGGATTTTAACGAGAACATTCAATACTGTCAGCCTGTTATTCAGATGATGGGTTTTGTGACTTTGTTTGCCTTGCTCTTGTTTGCCCACCTCTGGGGCTTTTCATTGCCCCCAGAAGCCCAGCTTAGCCTAGGGAAAAAGGCAAAGATGGTCTCTCACAGTCTCATAAGCTCCTCATTACCAACAGTGCAGCCAGGTGTGACCAGGGAAGTTCCTTTCCCTGCAAAGCAGTTTCTGGATTTTCTGTGAGCCTATTTGGTCAGGACGCTTCCTTCCCCACCTGAGGGCAGGTAATGGAGTTGACAGAAGGCCACGCTTTGCCCTCCTGTGCCTGTGGATGTCTTGTTTCTCAGGTCCTCACCTCCCTGGGAAGAGTATTCACCGGGTGAATTTTAAATGTCTCTGCACTGCTTTCATTTCCCAGCGCACAGCTCTCCCGTGTCGGGGCGAGGGGAGCTGGCTGGTGCTCTCCCAGCACTGTGCTCACTCGGGGTGGGTTTTGCAGCCAAAACCTCCCTTCCCTCCGCTGTCTCGCTCAGTTTGTCTCCGCAGGCAGGCTTGTTGGGGAGGTAATAAATGCCCGTGAGCAGGGGCAGTTCAAGGGGCAAGGACCCCAGCACTCCCTGGAGCTCAACCAACCTTGGCAGGACTAAGAGCAGACCAGGAACTGGAGAAAACTCAAAGCCCCTCATCCTGCAAAGCCCAGGCGCCCTGTGAGCCGGGAAGCCCCCGAAGGGTCTCCACATGTTCCCAAGCCTTTCTTCCTAGCACAGGTCTCTGCCACTCCGTCAACAGGCCTTGCTGTGGTTTCCCTTCACTGACTGGTCAGCAGCGGAGAGCCCCAGTTCCACCTGGGGCCTTGGGCAAGCACCTGACACTTCTGGGCCTCGGTTTTCTCATCTGCTCAGTGGGGATGGTGGTGTGTACTTACCCTCACAGGGCGGTGGAAATGACAAAAGTAATAATAATAATAATAATAATAATAATAATAATAGCAGCAGCTAGCATTGGTTGAGTACTAATTATATGTCAGGCAATGTGCTCAGTGCTTTCTATATTTTGTCTCATTTAATCCTCACAGCAATCCTACTGGGTAGAGATATGGGTGCAGAAACTAGAGCTCAGGGCAGTTACGTAATTGGTTAAAGGTCACACAGCCAACTAGCACTGATGGTGCCTATTTTCATTCATTCATTCATTCATTCACCATTATTTACCAAGTGCTTGCTCCACACTGGGAGCTACGGTGCAAAGCCACACATAGTCCCTGCCCTCCTGGCTGGAATGTGACTGGAATGCACACAGTCCAAAGAGAGTGGAAGTGGAAGATGATTCCACATTCTAGCCTACCCCCAGTGGGCCCTGGACCGCACCCTCTGGGACAAACCCCACCTGGCGCTGATGACTGAGATGGGCTCCGGGAGGCAGTCTGCTCTACAGGTTCCCTCGGGAGGAACAGGAACCAGGCAGAAAGGTCTTGTGGGGATTCCTTATGTTTGATGCACTCCCAGCCTCACATGTCTGCAAGGAACCTTGAGAAAGAACTGAAGCCATTTTCCCGTCTCAGAAAGACAGCATTTGTACTTTCCTTTGCTGGAGAGACTCAGCCAGGAAAATTCACTTTGAAAACCTGGTTACACAGAGTCTGTATTTGCAAACAGGCAAATGTCAGGGCATTCCAGTGGCTCACAAACCAGTGAGCACTGCCAGTGCATTTGAAATAGGATGGGTTCGATGCATTTTCTTGGCCCATGGCTTTCTGGGAATGCAAGATCTACCTGTGCTGGCATCTTACGGCTTCCGAAAGGCAGACGGTGCCCCTCTCCCTGCTTGACCGCATGCGGCTGCCTCTAAAAGCATCTGCAGAGAAGTCCTTCCTCAAACTTTCTGAATCCTATCTAAGGTCCAGAGGCCTGTCTGCCTGTTTTTTATTGTTTTTTAAGGCCCTCGCCCACCACGCACACAGCCCAGGTGCAGGCACATCAGTTGTGCAAAGCCTGTTTCGCTCGCTTTGACAGGAGAGGATTCAGGCAGGACCACTTTGGCCCTGACTCCACCGAGCCTCTGTGCCTGTCTGTACACGAATAAATGACGACTGTTTAACCAGGCCTTGAGAGGAGGTTCCCAGGGAATGTCTCCAGTGAAGAGGTGGGCAAATGCAGGTTCAATTCCTTCCTTCTTTACACATGATTGAGTACGTTTGGTGTCTGAGCCTGGGCAGGGGCACCCCCCTCGTTTCCTGTAGGGCCAACCCCTCTGAGCCCTCATTAGACAGAAGTCTGGTATTCTTCACCCCTCTAGAACGGTCAGGCGGCTGCTCCCCTTTCCCAGACCTCCGCAAGCTGATGAGCTGCCTGGCTCAGGAGGCACCAAAGTGTCTAATCCTGCCCAGGTTTGCCCTGGGCAGGTGGGGTCCTGAGACCACTCTTCCTCGAGGAGGTTTGGTGGGGCTGAGTCTGTGAATGATTCCCAACGCCCTGCTAAGTTTTAACAACTGGCAAAAATGCCTGCTCATGTTTCATGGACACTCCCTGGCTGTTCAAGCTGCTATTGGCTTGGGCATTGAGTTGCCAATGTGTGCAGCCCAGGGGGCCCCATCTGGGCCTTCCTGGGCATTGGTGACCATGACCACTCACAACATCAATCATCTTGACAGCAGGAGCCACCCCTGGAAAATCTGTAAAAATTATAACTTTGGGAAGGCCCAGGACTAGGGGTCTGGGGGACCAAACTATCTTTTGGGCAAGTTACTTCTCCTCCTTGAACCTGAGATTCCCCATTTATAAAATGAGAGAACAGGGATAGATGAGCTCGGGTCCCTTTTGCCAAGTCCTCGCTGCCTGTGAGAGCTGCAGCGGGGGAGGTCGGAGGGGCCTTTCTGACCACTCCCGGGCGGCCTGTCATAATTACCTTGCCTGTGGCCGGAAAAAATAAATTTCTTTTCTGCTCCAAAATACAAAACGAGAAAACTGCAAAATCGAAATGAGCAGATATTTAATGAATTAAATGTCTACATAATGTAGCATTATATAAATGCAATCGATTATTAAATTTGATAGCCATAAAAATTCCATTACTTTTAAAAACAATTTGCTCCTTAGAAGTGCTCGCTTGGAAAAAATTTCCCAACATGCCTGGTGATTGCCGAGGGCCTAGGGCCATGAGTTACTCAGAGACAAATGTTTTTAACGGCCAAAATTTAAATCCCCTTAAAATATTTTACACCAAAAAAAAAAAAAAAATAAGTGCAATGTGGGTAACTTTTAATGAGTTCAATAAAATATGAAGTGAAATCTCCAAAAGCAAGGATGCTGAGGGCCTTTAACAATCAGAAAACCGTTCTAGAACTAGGGAGCTAATACTAGGAATTAATGTTTATCAATTCCGCTACCTTGCGCCACGCCGGCCTCTTGCTCGGCCCTGCCAGCCCTCCTGTGCCCCCTCCAGTCCTCCTCTCTGGCATACTCTCAGCCCCATGTTCGTGCTATCAACAGCGCAGAAAAATAATTTAACCAACAACGACAGCCGTTAACAGCTCCGCCAGCATTTTACACAGCGTTTCGTCTTACCCATCCTCGCGGCAAACCTCATCTTCTGAATAAGGGATTTGGGGTTTGGAGGCTTGACATCATGTGCTCCTGGCCACACAGTTCTCAGAAGTGGTAGGAGGTGGGGCTCATACTCAGCTCTTATTCTAAAGCCTAAACTCTCTTTCCTATTAGGAATACACATATACCGTTTAGCAAGTTGATGAATAGGATGCATGCAAAATAAAAACGCGAAGACCTTGTTTCCACAATTACCCACTTCTCTACCCCTGTGGGATCCCTGTCCCTGGTGTCCACTGCAAACAGTTTGTTGGGCACCCTTCTGGACGTTTGCTATATATTTACATCGCTATCTAGGTACCTAGCCACCTGTCCAGTCCTCCCTTGCTTATTTATTCTGGTGGTTTCCCTCCCTGCGTGTGGCAACTCCTAGGATGGAAAAGGCAATGACAAGCCTGCACCCGAGATGCTGAAAGCCCAAGGACAAGGCTGACCAGTCCTGATACGTATCCATGGGAGCAGGAACAGTAGGTGGGGGCTTTTCCCACCTTCCGTCTCTCCACCCCTTTGCAAGGTTTCTCTGGCTCATTAACACCACGGCCCGGTCTCACGCACGCAACGTGCCCGCTGTGTCACCCACCGGGAGGACGCTCGACTCACAGGTGAGCACTTGGAGCAGAACCAGGGGCTTGCATAAGACCAGTGGCAAACCCTGACTCACTGCTGTGACTCTGTCCTTCGCTTCAGAGGAAATCATGATTAGAATTATCCAGAAGAGAGTCAGGCAATACACTGAATCACTTGGGGACAGGGCCATGCTGCTTTGATTTCTGCACACCCTAAGCCAGCTGCGCATCTGGTACACAGTCGGTCCTCAATAAATTGTCAAATGAACAAGTTGGTAGAATAAGAACAAGTCTCCCCTACTGTTGCATTCAGAAAAGCCCTATTACAGTGAATTTTTTACTGGCAAAGATGAGAGATTTTTAGTCCTCTGGTGGATTTCTTTCCCTTTTATTCTCATAGCCACAGTTCAGGGGCAAAGAAAAGCCACTATCTCTCTGACAAAGTAGGAAAACCCCATGGGGTTTGAGTAACTTAAACTACAAGGCTCTGTCTTTCTCGTGTTGCAAGGACAGAAATATTTAACAATAGCACTGACAGTGTCATCTGTGTGAAAGGAGTGACTTTCTGGCTGACAGATGGTCAAGATACTCTGGTGCCGCAGAGTGGAGGCTGGGCAGCAGGCTCCCATGCCGGTGCCTGCTTATTGGCTGTAATCTCGGACAAGCTACTTAACTTCTCTGTCTCTCCGTTTCATTGTCTGCAAAATAGCGCAGAGATTGTGCCTCCTGGCCATAGGCGCAATCATGTGGGCAAAATATTGAACACATGCTCGGTGTATATGTGTGCATGATAAAAGCTCAGAAGTATACAATTATTATCAAGAATAAGCTCTGGACCCTCATCATAATGTTATTATCAATATTTAAGAACTTGGCTTCTATTGACAACTCTTCGCTGAATGAATGAATGGACGAATGAATGAATGCCCTATATTACATCGACCAGGGTATGATGTGTGATGCTGAGACAAGTGTCCCATGTAATCCATCTCCGAGTCCCCAGATTTGAGCAGGTGAGGACACAGAGCAGCCTTTCTAGGTGAGTTAGCTGCAAGTTCATCATTCAGAAGACCAGGTGGGGAAAGAGGCAAGAGACTTGAGTTTTTGCCCAGAAGAGTTGGATTCAAGTCCCCAGTCTTCCATTTGCCATATACGTGGAAGTATTAAGAACCCCTCTCTGTGTCTGGGGCCCCTTTGCCTCCTCACAAGGAATTGCCAAGGGAACAAACAAAAGACTCAAAGAACATGAGCTGGGGACCTTCACCTTGTCCAAGCTAGGGATGGCAAGGCCCAAAGTCTTTAGTTCCCTTTCCTCTTATGTCTACCCCGTCTGTGTAAGAGTGACAATAAGTGAGAGCCGTTGGGGAGGTGAGAGGGACAGGCGGGGACTGTGCCCATTCAAGCAGGTGGCCCTCATCAGCTCTTGCTGCACTGAGCAGCTGGATGTCTGGACCATCACGTGAAACTGACTACATCTTATACGTTCCCACCTAACTCAGAAGTCAGGTTATAACTGTGAGCAGGCCAGCACCATGAGGGACAGTCTAAACACTATGGGTCCGGGTCACCCCACCGCACTGGACCTCTAACCAGAACTCAGCCTGAGAAGCATCATCCTGTAGCCTGGGTCATGTAGGAAGCCAGGCTACGCTGGTGGGGAGTTGGCCGTCCAGAGTCAGGGGTGGGACCTGGTCCTGATACCCCAGCCACCTTTAGGAGATCAAATAATTCGGTGACAGAATGTGGCTGTTCTAAGGAACAATGACAAAATGCCCATAATAAACATACCACTAGACAAAATATTTCATAGGTGAAAACAGCAGGCCAGAGACTTCCTGCCACAGAGAAAAGCCACAGCACAATCCAGGCATGTGAGTCGGAGCCAAAATAGAAGGCCACACGACTGTCCATGAACACTTCCTCTGCGGCCACGCGACCCCCCAGCTCACGCCTCTCTACCCTGGTCACACAGTGGCCTCTCCTCCTGTGTACCCGGATTTGTCTTCCGAAAGCTTGCTGTCTGGCGGCCTGAAAGGCTGTTGTGCTGAGATTATACTAATATTTATTGAGCTCTTAGTACATGCCAGACACCACCTAAGCGCTTTGCATGTATCGGTGCACTTAATCCTCTCAAACCCCTTCGAGGAAGGCTTACTGGTTCCCCTGAGAGGAAATCGAGGCCCGGAAAGGTTAATCACAACTGTGTGCAAGAGCTGAGGGCTGGAAAATAGCAGCTCGGGGGTTTGAACCCAGACGGGCGCCGCCACCCACGATGCTTCCTACCTCATCTTAATAAGGTGCAGAGCAGAGGGAAGGCCCGCTGGCACCACCGTAATGCATGGTTCCGCGTGGCTCCGGGAGAGTGAGCTTCCGAACACGGGACAGCAGATCCCTCCGTAGACAGGGTCTGGGACCCCCCAAGGGCCAGCCCCTCCTCCCCTCATGACTCATATTTCCCCTTGTGAATGTGAATTCTGCCAGGGGGGAATGTAAACCAGTATTCAGTCTAAAAGGAGATCCTGGAAAGGAGGTTACCTGCTACCTGACGTGAGGCGGGATGGACGTGTCAGAGCCTATTTGCATTCTCCACTTCAGAAAGGAGACCTCCAGCTCTTTTATCAAGAAGTCTTAAATGACAGGGTGATAGGCCGCTCTGTGGGTTCCTTTAATTAAACCATCCCTGAAACGTTACACTTCTGCGTACGCTCGGAAACACTTCTCCTCTGTTCCCTTTTGATCTCTGTAATTTATTTTAAAGATCATATTGAGCATGTTATTTGCCTTGTGAGCCATGGCCCAAAGAAATCAAATTCTAACCTGATCACAGCATTCCATTCCATGTGGCCCCAATCATTAAAAAGATGCTGCTCACCCCCACCCACACTCCTCCCCCTCCCCCGACTATCACTGCCTCTGAATTAAGTCTAAATTCAGTTTGGAGTTCAGGCTCCAGCTATCTTTCCAAGTGATTTTCTACCTTTCATTGATTAACTGTCTTCCCCTTCAGCTAAACTGGGCTACTGGACAAGAACTAGTTTCAGACCCTCCCTTCGTGCAACCCTAGGCACATGGTTAGGGGTCTCCACAAAGCTTCCCGAGCCCCTGTTTTCTAAGTCAGCCCACGCAGGAATCTTTATCGTCAGGATCTTCCTGGGAAGCAAAAGCCACAAGAGGACAAAGGATGTATCTTTATTGAGTCCCCACCACACTTGACCCATAGTAGGTACTCAACAAATGTTTCTAAAGTTGGACTCATCACCTGGGGAACAGAGGCATGGATGGAACAGTCCTGGAACTTTGTGTATACATTCAATATGATGCCAAGGAGCTTGGGCAGGGCCATCTGCCTTTATGTGCACATCCTGATTGTCACCCAGTGACAGTCCTCTCTGTTAGGAGCACAGTGAGTCTAAGGTAGAAAGGGCGCTCACTGGCTTCTATTACACCTCTGGAGCTAGATGCATGGAAAAATTTAGTGACGTAACAAACGTGTCATGCCTGCCTCATGCTGGACCCTGAGTTCAGCATGGAATAGTCAGGTGCTTGTCCCTGGGGAGCTTCTGGTCTACAACGGGGCTGGCCCCGAGTGGTGGCCAAAATTACCCGTGACAGGAGGCGGTGAGGTAGGGGAGAATGGAAGAAGGGAGGGAGAGAGGGGGACAGACCTGGAAGGAATACGTACATGTGTTTCTGTATGTGTGTACAGGTAGATGATAGATGAATGACAGATGATGGATGGACGCATATGGAAAAAGAGAAAGGTGCCTATAATCATTCTTCCCACTCGCTCCAAGTCTCCTTCTGTAACATTATCCTAGTCTACATTTTTATAGCACTTATCGCATTCTGAAATTAATTTTACATGTTTATTTGTTTATCCTTTGTTTAAAAAAAAAAAAAATCACCATTCGGAGTTCCCCTACTAAAAGGTAAGCTCTGTGAGACCAGAGAGACCTCATAGGTACCATTCCTCCCCGTCCCCTGGGAGCCCAGGTCATGGTAGACAAACGACTATTTGCTAAGTGAATGAACAGAAGAAGCTGTCAGATGGAACTTTCACACCTAGAATTTAAAGTAGGACGCAAAGAGGATGTGTATAGAATGACGGCCTGGTTCCTCTGGGCGCCTCACAGGGGAGACTCTCTGCATCTTGCTGAGAGTGGGGTCAGCCCCAGGGGGAAAGGGTTGAGGGAAACAGGGAAGGAAACCCTTGACCCTGCTTCTAGCCGTTGCAAGGGCGTACCCCTGCCTTGGGCACAGCCCTTCAGAAAGATGCATGGTGTGGCATTTGTTTCTTATTTATGGGATTCGCCTAGTTCAAGCCAGCGCAGCAGCAGGGACCATGACAGGAGGACCTATTCCTGTTCCTCTCGTCCGGAGAGTGGCGGTTTGAAGAACAAGAAGTGCAAGGGGACAGCCGCCATCCCCTCCTCCCCACATGCACTTACTGGTAAGGTTTCATCACAGCTGAGAAGGGGAAAATAAGAAATAATAAAACAAAAAGGAGGCGAATGAATGTGGAGGGTGGAAAAAGCCCACGTTCAGTGTTGTCTGTGAAGACAGGCCTGACCCTTAATCAGGACAATCTCGGATGCGTGGAGCGGCCCTGGCCAGACGTGTCACCTCTCGGAGCTGCTTCTCACCTGTGAAGAGGGGCTCACGAAGCCTTCCTCTCTGGGCTGTTACCCCATAAAATTACTTCTCCTGTTTGATGTGCTCATTTATCGTCTCCCCCTGCTCCGGGATGCAGCTCCACGAGCGCAGAAGCCAGCCTGTCTCATGCCTGGAAACAGAGTCTGATGCGGAATGAGCCCTCAGTGGATTTGCAGAACGAACGAGTGAACAAATGGCCTCGTCTCTGGGCGGGAAAAGCTGAAGCCCGACTGTCTGCAGGGTTTTGCTGAGATGCTGCGTACTTGGTGCCCGACGCTGGCGCCGCGGTAAAGGCCTATTTCTAACTCTTCTGCCCTTTCTTTCAAACCTGAAAACCAGCTAATGATCCACTCCATACAGCCTACAGGTAGCTCCTGGGAGGGCCCACTGGGATTTGCTGTGACTCATCACCCCCAATTACCCAGTTCAAGGAGCTCACACACATCCCTCAGGTCCTGACGCACCAGGCTGGGCTGGGCGTGGGGGCTGGGACGCCACTCTCCCGCGGTGGCCTTCCAGAACGTTCGAATGAGGCTGGAGGCCTGCTCTTCTCTTCAAGTGACCAGAACTTGGGTACCTTCTGCCCTCAAGGGCAGAAAGACTTCAACTAGGCTTTCCTCACATCTACTGCTGCCGAGGTTGCCTGTGGAGGGAGGGACCTGGGTGCCCTTGAGCAAACGTGGCTTTGACTCTGAAGAACCTCGCTCAGTTGACGGCTTGGGAAGGACGGTGGGCGGCAGGCAGGAGGGGTGGGCGCCGGGGTGTGGCACCTGGCCCTGCCTACCAGGCTTCCCAGACCCGTCAGCATAGGGGATGTTCGCTTTTCCGGAATAGAACCACATCCATATCCTAGGAGACTCTTACGCCAATCAAGACAAGTCTTGGGGGCTCAACGCCAGGGGAAATGGTCAGCTGCGCAAAGAACTGAGGCCGTGGACAAATCAAAGTAATAAGCAAAACCCAGAGGTGCCGGGGCTGGAGAACAGGCTTGGGGGCCAGTCCTTCCAGAGGATGCATCCTGCAGGCTGGAAGGCTGAGTGCTTTTCAAGTGGGAGGAGCACACCCAGTGTCCTTTCTACTCCTCAGTGTGCGTGTGAAGAGACACAGCCCAGTCAGTCATTTGCAACCTACTTCACTTCTCTAAGCTCTACTATTTTCATGCTTGAAATTCTGTGCTGGGCATAGAGGAATTGCTCAATTAATGGCACTAATCATTATCATTTCAGTGGAGTTTGCTCTCACAGATTTTTCTATTAAAGATTTTATTTATGATTCTTACAGAGAGGGGAAGGGAGAGAGGCAGAGAGGGAGAAAGACATCAATGTATGGTTGCCTTTCTCCTGCCTCCAGCTACAGACCGACCTGGCTGGAGACCTAGCTTGCAACCTGGTTCTGTGCCCTGGCTGGGAATCGAACCAGCGACCTTTGGGTTCACAGGCTGGTGCCAATCCACTGAGCCACCAGCCAGGGCTAAGACCCAAAGAGCTGAGATGTGTTTTCCTTTATCCCCCTGATTTTCCTGAACAAAATGACACATCTCCCTTAGCTGGAGGAGGGAAGGGAACTACCCCTCATTATGCTCCGGGAGGGCAGCATCGGCCCATTGTATGGGCAATAACAGTCCTGGAGAGGCGAACTGACTTTCCCAAGGCCACACAGACAGGAAGAGGGGAGTCAGGCTGTCAGGTTTTAAATCACACTCTGAGCCATGCCAAAGGGCTCTTCCTGGCTCAGAACGAAGAGAAAAGAACCCCTATGCCCTCTAATCTGGGCACGAAGGGTCTCCATGGGTGTCAAGAAGATACCTCTGAAGTTGAATCCTCCTTGTCCTTTGCCAGCCATTCTCCAGGAAGGCAGACACAAGAGGGAACATCTTAAAGGGGAAAAGAAAAAGAACATTTTGCAGATGGGGACAGGGTGACGAGACATCTGGGAAACAAAGCGTCCTCAGTGGATGGAGCCCAGCGGGCTAATTAAGGGGGGCGGCTTCTCCCACAGGCAGGAGGCTGAGCTCCTTCATCACTGCGGCCGACCCGTGAGGGGCTTCCTCCTGAGACAGCCGCCCTGTGCTATTTCTAAACCTGCTCCCTCCGAACGCTCCCAGCCGCTGTGCAGTGGGTGTCGGTGTCCCCATTCCGCAGCCAAGGAACCTGAGGCTCCAGGAGGCAAAATGCTCTCCCCAGCCACACTTGGCAAAGGACGCAGCTGAGATCCTGTGGAGGATTTGAGGGGTACTTGCTCCACAGGGCGGGGCGGAGCACCCCCCTCCAGCGTCACTCCTGCTGGCACCGTCTACTCCTTGGAACTGGGGCAGGGGACAGCCGCTGCGGCCATGTTCTATTTTTGATCACCCTCCTTGCTCTGCAGAACGTGCGTCTGACGGCCTCGCAGGGCCAGCCCCAGCCAGCTTGTGGAAAGTGCCAGCCACGTGGGTGTCACCATGTTTCAGAAACCTCTCTGTGAGCAGAGCACAGGAGGCAGGTGCAGGGAGTCAAGGGCTTGCTGGCTCCCTGGGTTACAGCAAAATCAGGGCAGGCAGCCTGGCATGTCATCGCGCCTCCTTGTTTTTTCTCTTCAATTATGGTTTACACTCAATTTTATTTTGCGTTAGTTTCAGGTGCACAACGGAGTGATTAGACAATCATATATAATGTCTGCATTATATATGCCCTGCAAGTGTTGGCCGAGAAAACGGTTTTAATTATATTGACATTGGCTCGATACTTTTGGGACAGACCTTGTACTTCGCCTCAGCTCTAGGTGCCTCCTTTTTCCCCACAACAGTCGGGGCTAAAGGACACCACCAGGTGAATGCTCAGCCTAGGCCTGGGACATGGTGAGCGCTTGACAAATGTTAATTATTAGTCCACAGACCTGAAGAATATAGAATCACCTTGCATTAAGGCCAGAGGCCCTTAGGAATCAATTAGCCCCCAACCCTCTTGGTTTACAGAGAACGTAAGTAAGGCTCCCGAAAGCAAAGTAACTTTTCTAAGTTTTCACAGCAAGTGGCAAAGGTGACATGAAAACCAGCTCCCCTATGCCTCAGGCACCAGCCCAGGGCGGGGGCTCTCAAACATTACCCGCAACACAGCAGCCTGCAGTGGGGGCCGGAACCTGAGCCGGGCCCCACCGCAGAGGGGCAGGGTCCACAGTTCTGGGTGGCACTCGATACGGTCTGCATTTCTAGCAAACGCCCAGGTGAGGCTTCCGCTGTGGGTTCCAGGACCCTACCTTGCACACCACTCACTGCCTTAGGGTCTGAAAACCCTAATGCCTGGTGGGGTCAGGCAGGTAAGTTAATATAACAACAGGTGAACTTGGGACTGAGGGTCGCCGAGGATCAGCACTGGATAGCGTTGTGCAGAAAGGTGGGGCCTGGGTTCCCGGGCCCTGCATTTTCTCAAAAGAAGCCCCAAACCTGTCTTTCCATGTGAAAATTCATACAATTAAATGTTAGCGGCTAATTCGCATAAGTGTTGGGGCCAGTAAATGACATCTACGTGTTAGACTTGGCCCATAGATCATAAGTTTGGGACCTTGGGTCGCCTCATCCATGTGCCTGGATCTGAGGGTGGGACCAGGACCAGCCTGACCTAGAGCTATTGCTTGTCCTCAGGAAAAATCTAATCCAGAAATCGGGAGTCTTCCCCAAAGGAGAATCTACCAATAAATGCTTCAGGATCTCTGCTTCCAAGTCACACTCCTCATGTGTGCTCCCCAGCTGACCTGCCGTGGGGGTGCCAAGAACAGGGGGGTCCCTCCTCCACTCAGGGAACAGAGAAGCCACAGTGGGTTCTAGCCAAGCACCAAAGCTGTGCAGGTCATCTGGCCACCCGGGGACAGCCCTGCATTTAGTCCTCCTTTGTGGCTACTGGTATCAACACTTGCTGCATGTCTACGATTTGCCAGCTAGTTTATAGAATATCTCATGCAGCTGAGAAGCAAAGCCACACTCAGAGGCGCACGTGACAATCTCAGGCCAGCACTCGCCGAAGTCAGTCACCTCCCAGCAGCAGGCTGGCGGGTGGTTGAACCGGCTCCTGAGCCCATGTGGTCCCCCTGATGCAGGGGGCAGGGACTCTGTCCTCTATTTCTCTGCGTCCCTCACACCTTGCATCCTCAGCCCTTGGAACCAACGGGTGCCATCCTGGAGGAAGAATTTCAGTTTTCTGTAATATATGGAAACGGGTGCTTGCAAACGAGTTCAAATTTACGATAATTTCCCAATACCTCAAAACATCCCACTTGAACATCTGTGTAGTTCACGGACGAGTGCGTGAACTGCTGCTAATCAGAAATGCATTGTGCCAACTCCAGAGACCACATTCCCCGCATTTTTAGGATTTCCCCCCCTCCTACCCAGTCTCTCTCAGTTAATTAGACCATATGGGGAGAGGTATGGGTACTCTTCCATAAGGCAGAGTAGCCAGAAGTCACTGGGGAGGGAGAATAGACCGAGGAAAAGAATATTTTTCTTGCCTTGACAGTTGATGTTTTAAACTCCTTTATCCACCACCCATGTACACATGCTGCCGTAAATAAGACATACTACAGATTTTCTCAGATGCCAACATCTTAGCGAGAGACTCTGATTTCTGACACCTTGGAAAAGGTCAATAAAGAAAAAAAGAAACTAGAAGCAAGGCCCACACCCCTACCCCATGCTAAGAGGCAGTGGAATTGTTGTTTTGCAACTGAAGAACAGATGTGAAGCCTAAATGATACGGTGGAGTTTTATTTCGGAACGGTGCATATTTTTAAATTGGAGGAAAGGGTGCGGCTTGACATTCATGGGTGACAGAATTCCTGTCTCGTAGTGACCTTGCTTTTCAGCACAGGCAGCCCCGAAGAAGTGGGGCTCTATTCTAGCAGGGCCTGTTCCAATCCCAGGCGTCTACCTGGGAGAAAATTCATGGTATCAAAGGTCTACTGGTTTCCGGTGTCCACTCTTCACCCCTCTAGTCAACAGTCAGAGTAATCTTTGCCAACAGATGGAATCACATAGCACCTGACAAGGTTCAATGGTAGCCACAGCTCTGAGGATCAAGTGCCCAGGGTTCTGCCTGGTCCGGTTCTTCCTCCCTCCTCCCCTCGTCACACACCACATCCCTGCATTCTCCGTTCTAGCCCTCGTGTCTTCGAATAGCTGCTCACTCTTGCCCCACAGGACCTTTGCACCTGTGGTGATCTGCACCCAGGACACCTGGCTCTCCTGCCATCTGCATCCTGCAGCTTCCCGATCTCCCAGAGCAGGGCCCCTAGTCTCCAATCCTTGCATGTATCACATGCTTTCCTTTCTGAGCACGTCCTTAGTGTGTAGAGAAAGGCTCACTGATGGGTGAGCTGATTATCACCTGCATACCCTACAAGGGCAGACGCTGTCCACTTCGGCTCACTTCTGATGTGGGCTAGGGCACAGCCTTACAGAAGTCATTGAACCAGCTCCTGTGCCCCCACGCTGGGCAGCCCCTGCCTGCACCCCACACCTGCCCTCCCAGAGCATCCAGTCTCTGCTTGCAGAGCAGCATCGGGCTTGGTGGTGGGGGACCTAATCCATGACGGAGAAGCTTTGTTTGATTTTTTTTTTTCTAAGTATGTTTGAATTATTAAGTGTCTGGCTCGTTAAATGAAGGGTGCTGCTCTAATTCTATCACCGGAGACAAAATTGCTATTTAAATTGAGTTTTGCCAATGTAGCTAATTTACTAAGTGGGCACTGCCTAGTCTTAATTATCCTCAGATCACAGATTATTCATGGGGACGAGGCAGTGTTGGGATATCAAATCTACGTAGGTTTTAGTGAAACCCCCAGGATTCGCGGTGTGTGCCCTCTGGGGAGTGGCCCGCCTTGTAGTGGCCTGCAAGCCAGACAGGTTTCTGCAATAACATCCATATATTTACTAATTTATAAAGAAAAGAAGGCCAACGGATCACACAATAAAGGCCTGCTGACTCTCCCTGCCCCTCCTCCAAAAAAAATCATTATTCATTCTGATGATCTTGCCATAAGCTGTGTTTCCCTTGCTCCCCATTGGGTCTGCTGTTGACTGGCAGTGAGACCTTGGGTAAGTCAAGGTTACTTCCCGGCGCTTCACTCTCCTTCTGTAAAATCGCCAGGCCAGTTCAGAGGTTAGGGGCAGGGCCAGGACTAGGGCGCGTAGGCAGCCAGGTGCCTTGAGCTTGCATGACCCTCCTTAACGTTACCTTTTCTGAAACACTGCACTTGGGGCACCTTCCTTGCCACACCTGGCTGCAGCTCTGTCACAGAGCAGAGCTGCCCGTCACTGTGATAAGATGGCTGGCAGCATTATCGTCCTTCTGTCTCTTAAAAGTCCTGAGCTTCTGTGGATTAATTTTGGGCGGATAGTCAAGACAGGGATTTTGTTAATTTTGTTTTCTACCTCCTGAAGGGCAGGCAGACAGGTGGTTTTGTAACCTTTTCAGACAACTGGACAACTATTTTGTTCTTGTTTGTAAGAAATACTTAGGAAGCAACAGAAAAAAAGACTTCTTTAAAGTTGGTTTCCTTCCCTACCTGACCCAAGAAAAAATTCCGGCTAACTTTTTTTTTTTTGTTTTGTTATAGTTGTCCTAATTTTCCCCCTTTGTGCTCCTCTACCCAGCCCCTGCTCCCACAGCCAACCCCAAACCATTGTCCATGTTCATGCGTCATTCATGCATGTTCTTTGGCTGGTCCCTTCCCCTTATTTCCACCATTACCCCCCTCAGCCTCCCTTCTGGCCGCTGTTAGCCTGTTCCATGTTTCCATGTCTCTGGTTCCACTTTGCTCGTTTATTCTATTCTAAATAATAAAATAGTTTGTTCTATTCTAATTATCAAATGACCTAATTATCATTCGATTCCCCTTGTAAGTGAGATCATATGGTATTTGTCTTTCACCGACTGGCTTATTTCACTTAGCACAATACTCGCCTGCTGACCTCTTAAAGCCTGTCTGCTTGGCCTTTTATTAGCTGTGCTTAGAGGCGTGAAACTGTAACCATGTAAAGACATCACTTGTAGAGGGGTTTGTTTTCTGCCTGCTCTGCTCAGTAAATGTCATTCCTAATTATTATTTATCTGCAGGACTTGTGAGTTATATTGTGTCATGCTAACCAGAAGTGTCTGATTTTTTCAATACTTTTACGGAGCCCGTTTTTCTCCTAGGAAGTCAGTGTACTGTGCACAATTTGACAAGTGTTAAGACAAAACATAGCGATTAGAGCCCAAAGCAAAATCGCCTGGTGAGGAGGGATGACTTCCCTGCCCTGGTGTTGGCTGCTTGGTGCTGTGGGTCACACCTGACCTGATAGTCTAGCAGCTGCCGTCAAAGGTGCTGGTGGTTTTCGGGACGGGTCGTTGGCCTGAACTTGTCCATTTAGGTGACCTTTCGGCATGTCAGCCTGGGCGACTGGGCTCACATCGGGCTAACAGCTTATCGGCTTCCCCCTGAGTAGGACTTCTGCTGTACAAACCTCTATCTGTCTCTCTCTTTTCTTTTTTTAAATCAGAATGAATATCAAGGGTAAATGGCTAAAGTTTTTTTAGCAACCTATCACACCTTATTTACTGATTTGCCGAGGATGTTCAAGTTAACTTCTCACACGTATGTTAATGAATCAAAGAAAAGTCAGTGACGTGACAACTGGCACTTATTAAGTCCTGACCCTGAGGGCAGCGCTGTGCTAACACTGTGCGTACACGATCACCCTGGATGCCTATTCGTACCTGAAAAGGTAGGATCCTACCACTACTAGCTCCGCTCTAGAAAGGAGAGACACAAGACCTAGCAAGCGAAATGACTTGCCCAAGGCCAGGCGGGCTCAGTAAAGAACAGGACTTAGGTCTGGGCTGGCCGGAAGGAGGAAGCTGACGGCATTCCATTCCCAGCATGTGCATGTACCCCTGCTGTGTCACTGGGGGTACCCTGCTCTCAGGGGTTTGTGTTTGGTGCACACGTGGGTAGGCATGCTGGGGGGACAATCCAGGGTGGTATCAGCTAGGATCCACTTCAGAGACAACTCCTAGAGTGCTTAGGGGGGGAGGTAAATCAGCCCCATTCAAGGAAGACCTTCTTCGAAGATAGATGGCAGAAGGGACTTGTCCCAAGGAATTCGCAATTCTATCACATTTCTACTAAAGGAAAAATAAAGCAAATGAAATGGCAGAAGGGACTTGTCCCAAGGAATTCGCAATTCTATCACATTTCCACTAAAGGAAAAATAAAGCAAATGACAGTTCTTGGTGTCTGTCCCCCCCACAGCTGGCCTCCACCTGGTCCCCTGCTTTGGCATTTCTCAGCCTCAGGGGCACAGTGCACAGACATGAGGGGAGCCCCTAATGCAAACGCTGGTGCTCAGCACGGGCAGGGGGAAGGCTGGTGCTCGCTGCCCTGAATGGTTCTACCTGACCCCAGCCGCGGACTCTGGGCACACCGAGTAAGGAAAAAACAGGCAAGCAGGCAGGGTCCCTAAGTCAGCGTCACTGAAGACGACACTGGAAGTACATCCAGGAAGTGGGCGCACTCGGTGGAACATGCTTTGTCCCTTCTTCTTGGTGATTACACTAAGCCTGGGCTGCAGCCACCTCCACCCATTCCCCACCTTGTGAATTTGGGTGCTGAGGAAATCCAAGGACCCAGTGTGAAGGTTGGCAACTGCCTGAAAGTTAGAGAAGTGGGTGGCTGACCCCCAAAATGCTTCAGGCTGATGCTCAGGGGGGCTCTCCTCGCTCAGTGTCCAGGACGGAAGCCACCAAGGTCCCTTAACGCCACACGCGCTGCTCCTTCTCCCCGGGAAGAAGACAGAATCAAGGAGAAGGGAGTGAGTTGGGTTAGAGATTCATTGTTTCTGAAAGGCAGACAAATGAGCACACTGCTTCCCTGAGGAATGGGATATCAATATTAAAATAAAATGAAATTCTGAATTCATTTATGCTGACTCTTGATACCCGGGATGACGGCTAATTTACCAGGACAGGGAGAGTGGACCTTCCACGGTGGCTCTCAACCATTGCCTGCACTTTAACGTGACATGGGGTTGCCCAGGACGAGGCACACGGGACTGAAACAGGTGTCCATGTTTGGTAGCCCCCAGGGGGTTTCCAACAGGCATTCAAGGCCCAGAGCCACCATCCTTCCTACAGGTAACCTGGCGCAGGCACTCCAGTGGAGGAAGTGACTAGTAAACAGAACCTGGTTTCCATGGCAGCACGGAGCTCAGCTCTGCCTTTCAGAGCACACAGAGGGGGTGAATTATTTAGTTTTCTTGTCCCCACCCTGTTTCAGGTGACAGGGCCTAGAGTGGCAGCGAATTTCTTCTTTAAGGATGGGCAGGGGCCATGATACAACCTTGCCTGTGAACACCTGCTAGAGAAACCAGTTCTCTGCAGAGCACGGCTGGCCGGGGCGCTGAGCAGCCAGTAGGGTTGTTAGGACACGGCACGGTGAGCCGGAGGAAGGCTTTCTCTGAGAACTGCTGTGGTTTGAGGATGCCGCATTGCTACTAGACTATTCTGCCATTCTTTCTTAGGACTTGGTCCCTGGGAAACTATGATACGGGATCTTCCCTTAAAAAAAAAAAAAGAGAGAGAGAGAGTGAGATGGAAACCACTGTTTATTTCTAAATACTACACGTGTGAGTGTTTATACATTTGTAGGAAAAGATCAGAAAGGATCCACGTTCGCTCTTATATTAGTCACTTTTGGAGACCAGAATTTAGGAAACAGGGAAAGAGACTTGGACTTTTCATTACCCTTGTTTACAATGGTTGGTATTGAAAGTATATACATATCAACCTGGCCCTTATCCAGGGGTCAGCTCTACAGGTCCTGGATCTCAGACTCTGCCAGAAAAGCTACGGAAGCCCTGGCTGGTGGCACAGTGGATAAGGCACCGGCCTGCGAACCCAAAGGTCGCAGGTTCGATTCCCCAGCCAGGGCACATAACCAGGTTGCAAGCCAGGTCTCTAGTCAGGTCTGTGGCTGGAGGCAGGTGAAACGCAACCACACATGGATGTCTCTCTCTCTCTCTCTCTGCCTCTCTCCCTTCCCCTCTTTCTAAAAATAATGAAATAAAATCTTAAAAAAAAAGAAAAAGAAAAGCTACGGAGAGCATCAGCAAGTCACTCATGCCTATTTTGGCTGGAGGTGTCTGGAGGGGGCCCACGGGTGTCACGCCCACCAGGACAGCTGGACAGCTCTGTGCCTCCCCTTGCTCCTTTCTCACACACCTCCCCCTGAGCACCGTCACCCCCCTCCCACTGCTCTCCCTCGTCCACACACTTTCCTGCTCCCACCTTCTCCTTCCCTCCAAACACCTCCTCTGCCTGGCTCACTCCACCCATTCTCCACCCTTCCCCCCACCGCACCCCCCACAGTCTTACTTCTTGCCGCCCTTTGTCGTCCTTGCTCTGTGACAGAGGGACCCACCCTCCTCACTGTGTGTGTGCAGGTCATTGCAGGGCATCCGTCACCTCCCTCATAGCCCTTCACCTGAATTTGTCCCTCCATGCAGCACGGATCCCCCAGCTGCCATTGTCTTCCTGTGTTTACTGTGTCTGCGCCTGCCCCCCGCTAAATTATAAGCATCATGAGGCAGGGGCCTGTCCGCTGCTACATCCTAGCATGTAGGGTGGGCTCCAGCGGGCAGGAGGCTCTCCAGGTTATTAGCTGGCCATTTGAGTGAACGAGTGAAGGGGTGAACGAATGGACACTATTTCTCTGGCCCACAGTGAAGAAGAAGAACAAAGAAAAGGGCAGGCAGGAGGGAGGTGGCAGAGGACAGGGTCCCTGCAGAAAGCTTCTGGGGCTGGCTGGGAGCCGTTTTTCTGGATTTCTTGGCTCTGTCTACTGAAAACCACAAAGCTAGCCACCTGACCACACGCAAGCCACTGGACTAGAAACAGCACATTCCCCAATTAGAACCTGACTACCCCCGCAGCGCAGCATTAGCCCAGTTTCACAGACAAGGAAGCAGGCTCAGAGACTTCTTTTTCACTTCACTAGTCTAACAGCCAGTAAGCGACAGAAATGGAACGAACACTTCAGTCTGTCTGACCCCAAAGCATTTTCCACAAAACCCATGCTACCTCATCACGTGGCCAGATCTCGCTGTACAGACCAAGGGTTTTCATGCCCTTGGATGGGTGGGAAGCCCGAAGGCTCAAGGTGAGAATTCTTCAGGCGCTGGGAGATAATCCCTACCTACCCAAGACCTGGATGTAGCTCTGACCCACCATGTGTAGCCAAGTGCTGATGGCTTTTGCTGGCGATAGGGCCACCGTGAGCCAAGCCGTCCTCTCCGGGTCCCCCTGGGGATGCACGCCCATTTGCTAGGTGGCTTGCCCTGGCTGGACTCTGTAGGAAGGAGGCATGATTGGAAGCACCCCGCACAAGGCTTATTCCTGAGATCAACGACGTCGGCAGCACAGAGACTTCATCCCCTGAGCTGACCAGCCAAAGTGGTGTTACGTTTCCCAGGAGGAAACCGACCTTCTACTGCTTCACCTTCCCCAGCAACGTGCTTGCTTTCCGGGGGCGCAAACCTGAGTACGCATGGCGACTGCGTGGGGACAGCTCCCTGCAGGGACCCCAACCCTCCCCCTCCCCCCCAGGAAACTTAACAAGGGTGCTTCCTTTCCCCTTGTTTGACGTTTTTAACACTTACTTATACTACAGCTAAAATGTTGCACATGCTGAAAGAAAAAGAAAGAGAAGCTGTGATGAAGAGCTGAAAGCAGGAGCCAAGAGACCCGGAGAGAAGGCTGTTCAACTGCCTAGAAAGACAGGTTTCTCTGCACCTGCCGCTCTGAGCGGCAAGGAGATGGAGATTGAGGCAGAAACGACCCTTCTTGCGATTCATAATTCAAGGCAAAATCACAAAACTTAACCGTTCCCTGTCAAGCGCAGCTCATCTTTGTCGTCCGTGATTTTGCACAAATTGATTTGGCGGCGTGAAACAGCCACCGCATCCATTTTTAAAGGACCGTCTTGTTATCTATAGTCTGCTAATATGTTCATCCTTCACCCCCTTCAGTGATTCTGGGCAGAGCTTTAGTCATTGGGAGCCGATGAAGCTCTGGTTCGATAGAAGGGAAACTGTCCAAGGGGAAATGTCATCCCAGAGGACATATGTCACCCCGAAAAGCACTGAGGCTCTGCAAGCCCAGACAGGAGCTCCAGGAATTGAGGAATAAGGGGAGATGCAAAGCTGGGGTAGCTTCTGAAACGGGGCTTCACCACCACCGAATGTGGCTATTGGAGTTTAAATACATTAAAATGAAATAAAACTAAAAGTTCTACTTATCAGTCATGTTAGCCCCATCCCAAGTGCAGGAGAGACACAGGGGCTACCATATTGGTTGCACAAGACTCCATTTCTATCCTTGTAGATGGTTCTACTGGACAGGGCTGGTTCAGAGCTTCCAGACTGCAGCAGGGTGTCTTCTCGCTATCTTCTCTTAGCCACGGCAAGATAAGAGGCCAGCAGTTCTGCATACAATGAGCCACAACCCATTTTGTGGAAGGCCCAGCCGTGAAGGGCTATGGGCTTTGCTTCTGTCTGTTCTTAGCCACGTGGGAGGATCTCATTGGTGTCAACAGAGCAAGGAACAGGGAATGTTTACCACGTGGCCCAGGATGGAGGCGTCAAAGGCAGGGCATTACTCCTCCTAGCAAACACTGGTTCTGGCTGAGAAATGTCTTCTGGATAAAACTTGAGGACACCTTTAACCCCAAGTGTGCTGCGTGCCATTTGCACACACGATGCAGGCGTCCACAAGCCTGCATAGGTACTGTGGTTTTCTTTCCATGCGGAGCACGGCAGAATCTCAGTTGACTCAAGTTGACTGTGAGCATTTCATCTGCTCTTCTCAGAGTACAAAGATAAAAGGAAGGCGTAGATCCTTCATCCTACATGTTTGGCCTTTAGCTTTTCTCCAAGCAAGCCTTGGCATAATTAATAGTGCTGTTATCTAATTATTCAAGCAGGACTAGAAGTACCTGGGGCACAGAGTCAGCATCAAGTGCACAATTAATGATTTTTATCCCCCAATTACTTGTGTAGTGCTTAACCTAATAACATTAGATGTGTGTTATTGGGCTTTGATTGCTATTTCCTTCCACGTGCCTACTCTTGTATAGCTGTTCCTTATGAAGTTATGATTTGTTGACAAATCATGATGGGTTTTTTCTTTCTAATTTCTTGCATTTTTCAACACTTTGAACGTATCTGGGTCTCTCTGCTTCTTTTAAAACTTTCCTTTCCATTGGCCTCCATGACATCCTTCCCGTGGGTGGAAAAAGCTAAGTCACTCCCTGGTTTTGCCCTCTATCTGGTAAAGCTGCCTTCGTGACTTGGACTTGTCCTTCGAAGCCCACACTGACGGAGAGGAGGGGAAGCCGTGCTTTGGTGGAAGTGAGGCTGGGCACTTGAAAACAGTGCAGCATTCTGGGTCAGGACAGAGCAAACGCAGACCTGTTTATTCCGGCGGGGAGCAGGTGTCCTTGGCTATTGCCATTGATTGGGAGAACGGGATTTTTTCACCAGCTGAGGCAGAGAGTGGAGTCCAGTGTCCCACAAGATGGAAGAGGATGGGATGGGAGAAGCGAATCAGCCTACCTGCTGGTAGACTGAGGTTGCTGCCAATATTGGTTGGGCCTTGGGCAGAATGAGCCGGAGGGATGGCTGGCCCTGCGTCTGCAGGGGGAAAGGGTTGGCTGGGAAAACCTGCAGAAACCCCAGGCTGGCATTCCTGTCCCTGTCTACCTCTTCCCCTGCATTTATACCCTCTGCCACTCTGGGAAAGGCTTATGGATCTGAATCCCCACGTCCAGTGAAGCCCACAGGAGAGGATTCCTGGGGCCATGCCATCTCATCATCCAGATAAGGGACTTTATCTGCACATTTTACATCCTGATCGTATGAGATGGCACCTTGGCAACTATCCTTGGTGCCTTTCCCTCTTCAACCTCACACAGTTACCAAGTGCCAGGGCTACTTAACATCCTTCTGGCAGGCTTCTCACGGCCTCAGAGTAGCGCTTCTCCAGCCGGTCCCTACGCAGCCGCATGTGTACTGCCTAGGAACAAGTTAGACATCCCGAGTCCCAGACTCCACTGTCCGAACCAGGAACTCCAGGCCTGGGGCCCAGAGAGCTAGGTTTAAAGGGCCTTCCAAGTGATTCTGGTTCCTGCTCCGGTTGGAAACTACTGCCTTGCTTTCCAAGTCAGACCCTGTTCTGTGGCCCCCCAAGGCCACATCTGCCCCTCCCTGTCTCTCTAGACTCATCAAAAGCTGCTCTGTGTCCTTGCGACTAAGCCAAGTCCAGGAAAGGCCCAGGATCTTCCCACCTAGACCAGTTGCAAATGCCTGTTCCATTGCCTGCAGTGTTCGTAGGCTCTTTGCTTGCTTCCCAGTTTTCACATGGCCAACTCCTTTTCATCTTTGAACCCTCAGCATCGACGGCAGAGGTGAGGCTTGGCCACCCTTCCTGAAGGGTCCGCGTCTGCCCTTTTACTCCTTTCCTGTCTCTGCTTCTTGGTTGTTGGTTTTGTATCACAATTTATAATTATTTACTATTTATTCGTCTATCTGGTGCTTTTTTTTTTTTTTTTTTTTAAGAACTAGAGATAGGGACATTCTTTGTGTTTCCAGCATGGTGTCTCAGATACAGTGAAAGCTCAGTAAACAACTAGCTGCTGAATGGACGGGTCCAGCCTGCCTTCAGTTCTGTTTACAAAGTTACATGCCTTGGAGGCTGTGCTTTATCTTTCAGTGACCTTCATGATCCCTTCCAGCCCCATGCCGGGAATGATGTGCGGGTATATGATGTGGCAGGAGGCAGCCAGCAGGGTTTGCCCCGATTAAATAGTCCTTCCTGTCACCATCCCCTCTCTGGACATGGCCATCAGAACTCACAGAAGATCAATGTGGACCATTCCCGTTCCGAGGCCCACATGATTAGGAAACGGGACTGACTGCAGAGGGTCTAGTTGCTAACAGTGGTGCCAAGGCTACCATTGCAGCTGAACAAAGTAGAAAATGACAGGCTCGTTTGCAGACACTCATCCTATTGTATTATAAAGGTAATGGCCAATATCGACCATGTATCTCCCCATATCTACTTTGAGATAATTTAACACATCAGGCCTGGTGTCAAGTGTAATACTGGGCGGGGTGGGGTGGGGTGGGTGGGGTAAGAAAGCGCCAAACTGACCAGATAAACCAGTTCCAGATCATCCAGCTGACAGCCTCAGTCTGTGGACATTAGTTACATTATTTTTATTTAACCTTATTTCCTGGTATTCCCGGTGAACATTACAATTGTACCTGCTACAGTAGGGCTCCCATGCTCCCAGGCTCCACCTTCTCACACATGGAATGGGAGGAGATGGCCTTTGGAAGCTGTAAATACCGTAGGTGCTATTGGAATTCTTTCCAGAGAGCTTCCTCCAACGGCGGCCCCCAGCTATGCAAACAGGTTACGGCAATTTGTGTTAACATTCTCTCTTCAGGGCGGGATGGCACCGAAACTCCAACATGGGTGAACTGAATGGAAAGGTCACCTGGGTGATGGCAAAGCTCTTCAATAATATTTGCTCAGTCCCAGGATGTACACAGTGTTCTAATAGACACAGAAATATTCTAACCTTTTCGGGTTTTTTTTTTTTTAAAGATCACCCTTCCATGCTCAATGGGCCACCACAGCATTCAGCAGCAAAGGGGCGAAATGTTGCGGTCGTGCACTAGTCCATTGGGAACTTACACATTCCGTTGGAATGCTGGGAAAAGATGGTTTGTAGTTAATGCCACCTACAAACTGTTCCTTATTGGTGGACACTAACCTGTCGTGCCAGCGGTGGTCTCAGTGTGTGTGTGGGGGACGCAGTCCCACTGAAGGGCGGCTTCTCCCAGGCACGTCCTCCCCTCAGGGGGCACAGGAGGGGTCCCGTGAAATGAGTTTGGGAAACACGGAGTTAAACACAGCGAAACAGACATCCTTCCTGGATGCAGGCGTTCTCAGTGCTTTTCATGTGGAAGAGAACTCTAAGAGAGGGTAAAAGAGGCAGTTGCTCCCCACATGAACGTGTCCACAAAACTGTCGATCCGTGGGCCTGGGTGTCCATGGAATGTGTTTGGGAAAGTTTGATTTGGATATAATTTTCACCTTTAAAAAAGAATTGAAACAGTCCTCAGCGACTCAAACTCCAGGCTCATTGACCTTCTATTGCATAGCCTCTTACACTTGATGTGAAGAGAGCAGAGACATGAATAGGAAAAATGAAGATTATGTGGTGTCTAGGCAGCTGGTTAGCTCCGTTGGTTAGATTATGTAGTGTTTCTTGCTAGGAAATGATGATCTTGGATGTTATAATCCGAAGTCTCACATTAGGCGCCATATGGATTTAGTTTAAATCATAAATCTGATTTTCTAAGTGCCCACCCATTCCAGACACCTGAGTTTACATCAAACTCACTGCTACTGACCATTACCCAACCTGCCTTTCCTTTCTGGAGTAAGACATCTGCATGGGGACTCTTTCTTCAAACATTTATGGAAAGAATTGAAAAATAACAAAGAGGGATAAATAGTATACTTGCGAATATAATGGAGACGGTGCTTGTATGGACTGAGGAAAGGTCTCACAGAACGAATCGTAGCTCATCTAGCAAACATATTTTGAAAACAAGAACTGCTGATCTCCAGGAGAAGGGCCTGCTGCTGGGATAGGAGGAGCTCAGGTGCCCTTGCATGGAGGTCAGAAAGCTGAGCGAAGCCTCCCCCACAGACCACGGAGAGCTCAGCCATCCCCCTCTTCAGCTTTCCTGTAAGTCTAACGCAAGGGTCAAGTCACAGTGTAAATTAAGTCTGCGGAAACACGCATCGGAGCTACGTTATGTGCTTCCTAGGGTCACGCCGTCCATCCCTCGCTGGCGCGGGGGGCAGGGGCCAGGCTAGCCCCTTTTATGAATTCTGTGAAGCCCTCAGCTGAGTTACAGCCATGCCCTCTTTCCAAACCAGTCAGCCACTCAGCAAGTGTGTGAGTTCCCTGGGTGGTGAGTGGTGAGCCCTGAGTTCACATCTGTCCCCCAAGTCTGAGTGTAAGCCGGTCACTGTCAACCCGGGAGAGAAGGCAGCCAGGGCAGCAGCCTTCCAAGTTTGCCCAAACCCACCCGGTTTCCGGAATTCTACTGACAACTCTTAGAGAAAGTGTTTCCGGAATCAGAGCATGCAAATGAGTCCCCACATAACTAATTGCATATAATTATATCTCCCACAATATTCTATTTCATTGTCACGCATTCTATTTGGTAGGATCATAATAATTACATAGCCGTTATCAGGATGTGGTGGGAAGGAACAGCGGCGAGGGGCTGAGGCTCTGAGCGGACGGCCTGGGTTCCATTCCAGCTGCCTCCTCCTGTGTGACCTTCCCGAGTTGCTCAATTTTAAGAAGCCCGTCTTTTTCTCACAGTGGAGATAAAATAATATCTCACAAAGTTGCTTTGTGCATTAAGTGACAACCAGTCACATCAAATGTTGGGTTCCAAATTCAACCACATTGATGACCATCCTTATAAGAAGGTGTATTAATGATTAACAAAAAACATAGTCGTGTGATAGAATTTCGGGAAAATTAGGAGCTCCATTAGCAAAAATGGAGTTCAATACAATCCTTTACACTAACCCTTTCGCTCGTACTGATCTGCTGGTTAGTGTTTAAACTCCTACGTTTTAGGCACCATCAGATTTAGCTTCAGCTCCTGACCTCCGTTAACATGCAAACCATCCAAGGAAAAATCATGTTGTAGCCGCTTGCCAGTTGCCTACGTGTATTTGCCATGGGGCTCAAAGCACGGCTGGCAAGAAAAGGCCGTGGGCATTCTGCTCAAAGAAAGACGTACACACCCCAAGGCAGGTGACCACCCCCATGGTCATCGCAATAATAACATGTCAGGGAAATCCTACCCTCCATACACTTGCTGCTTCTCTAAATCGTTAGTGACGACCTAATGTCCACCCCCAGTGAACATGTGCTGGAGGTCCAGGGTCCAACAGAACCCGACAGCAGACTCCAGGGAATTAGCCAGATGGCTACCAGTCTGGGGCACACTGAGGAGCTCTGTGGGCACACTGTCACTTTTTAGCCGGGAGGAAGTAAAACTTAACGAGCACGGTTAAGTTTGTGTCCAGCTATTCATTTCAACGGAGCTCAGTCAACTAAATACACCTTCATAAACCTTGCAAGAGACCACTGTCCGGTCAGAGAATAAGAAACAGGGTGTCAGAGGACACATCTGGGCCACAGTTCTGCTGCATATGCATGATGTGACTCTAGAAAATTTACGTGACTCCTCTGGGACCCCATTACCTCAATTCCAAACAACGAGCTGAGTGACATCACCTCTTAAACATGGTTTCAAATTTAAAATTATATTTAAAAATCAATGATCAGTTTCACAAGCTATATGAAGTTATAGTGCCCTTATGGAAAAGCTAAAATGTGACGGTTAATGTCATCCTTGACCACTGTATCAAATTGCAACCCATCACTTTATCCACCTTAACCCCATTACATACTCAACTATGTGGCCCCTACACTATATTTTAAATTAGTCTGCATTTTTTAAGTAACCTAACCATTTTCATATTAGACAATATTCTTGCAAATTATTTTTTTTCTCCGTGAGATAGGTCTAGGAGACATATTCATTTTATTTATTTATTTTTAGGGAGAGGGGAAGGGAGGAAGAGAAGGAGAAAAACATCACTGTGTGTGGTTGCTCCTCACACACCCCTAACTGGGGACCTGGCCTGCAACCCAGACATGTACCCTGACTGGGAATTGAACCGGCAATCCTTTGGTTCACAGGCTGGCACCCAATCCACTGAGCCACACCGGCCAGGGCTCATTTTAGTACATACAGAAGTAGCACCGGGTGCAAGATGTCTCCTTAGGACGAATGCCCTGTGGCTCATTTAGCCCTCCTCGTCTTAGTAGGTGCACATGTGGTTTTCTAGGCTGTGAATTACCGACAACTGCAGTAACCTGCAGTTTTGTGCATATGTAAGCATGTTTCTAACTTAGATACTGAGCAATGGCATCACCATGGAATACAGTATTATTTATCATCCAAACAAGGCCACTTTAAAAAGATGTAAATAATTATACCAGGACAGCGGATGTAAGCAGGAGTTATCCTGGGAAAACCAGGATGTATGGCCTGCCTAGACAAGAAGCATGTTTTGCTTTGTTTTTTAATAAATAGTGACAAATGCCATCTATAGCAAATTAAATGGGAAGCTTCCCAATTCTACTCTCTAAGGTTTGACTGTTTCCCCACAAAGTGAATGATAGAATGTCAAAAGCCTAGATGCCAGTTAGATACTTTTCCTTGCTGAAAGGCACAATTCATTCCCAGAGGGCACACATTAGTTTAGAGTTTCTTCCAATCCCAGGTTTGATAGTTTATAAGTCCCTCTCCTTGGGGATATGTCACCATTCTTCATGTACCATCCCATTGCATTTTCTGGAATGACAGTACCAGCGGAAAGGCAAGACATGCTTTAGCATAGCTCCTCCTTAATTACCAGTCTTAGCTCTTCACTAGAAGATCATCCTTTTCTACATTGTGTGGCCAGAAAAAAGGCCCTGTCTGAGTGTCACATTATGGCTTTCAATTATTCTATGTGATCTAACCTCAGAACACGATCTCTTTTCTATTCCTCTCTTTTATGTGTATCCAGTTCCTTTGGGACTTTCTCATATTTCACCATCACTAAAACACACACACCACCACCACCACCACCACCAACAACAACAACAATAACAATAACAACCCATTAAATGATCAAGAGCAAACAATATTCAATTTTGATTTTATCCTACAAGCTTCCTGATTGAAAAGCAAAGATTCTCAGCGGGGCCTTCCCTCAGGAAAGAGCTTTCTTTGCAGACATAACGTCATTTGCTCAAAAAGCCATTTGCTCCACTGATATTCACAGGAATGACAGACACTAGAGTTCCAACTTTGCACTAAAGGTAACTCCAGTTTTCCTATCTTGACTAGTGAAAAATTCTCTAAGCAATGAGAACTGCTGCTTTGCAGGTGCAAAATAAGGGGAAATCAATCTAGTAAATGGTAATTATTAAACCTCAGGGTGTCCAACACTCATCATGGTATCATGCTAACTGACATGAGCAGTTGTGTAAACATGGCCTCGTTTACCAAGAATTACTTTGGGTAATAAGAGAGCAATGCATGTGCCTCTTTCTGTCCCAGGCTGCCAGAGACCCAGCAGATTTAGAATGAATGAGTTCAACCTTGGGCTTCAAGGAAGATGAGCAAAGGTGGCTTCATCTCTGTGCAGTTTAGAGGTCAAGGCCATGGGTTCCAAATCCTGCTGCCTGTTTTCCAGTTTGGACTCTGTTTCCTACCAGCTGTGTGGCCTGGTCACATTACTAACATTCCTGTGCCTCAGTTTTTTTTCATCACCTGAAATAAGAGACAAAATAGTATTATCTTGTACAGAGGTCTGTCCTGAAAGTATCAGCCATGCGAACTGTTTTTATTAGATTGACATTGGCTCGATACTTTCAGGACAGACCTGGTATTCTGTACATATATGCACCTCATATATTTTGAAGATTAAATGACTTAATATATGCTAGATTCTTGGACAGATGCCAGGCACATGAAAAGTCTCAAAATCCTAGCTGTTGTTATTAAAAGCAACATCCTACTTTGAAATGTGCCAGGTACTATTCTAAGCACTTTTAACATATGAACTTGTTTGACTCTCTAACAATCGATCCTTAGAGAGAGGTAGTATCATCGTCTTCATATTATAGGTAAGGGACAGTGTCCCGTGACTAGTTAGTGACAGAGCCATAGTTCAAACCAAATGCTCTTAACTACCCTGCTTGCTGCTCTCATCATATGAACCTTGTGTCCCCACAGGGGGACAGGAAGGCTTACTCTGTTCCAGGACAGAGATAATCGGGAAGGCCAGGAACACAGTGTGACCAAGAGATGTTGACAAAGGGGCTCCTGCCAAGTGTCTGGTCCCTCTGTTCCATACACGCGCAGACATGGGCCATAAATAATAAGCCCTTGTTTTGACAAACACAACGATTTGGTCCCTCACCTAGGCAGCAGATGGCTCGTTTAGGGGCTTTGTGAATCTCAAGTTCTAAGAGGACTCTGCTCTCGGAATTTCACATCTCAGCCTTTCACCTGGCAGCGTGTGACATGGGCATCAGGAGGACCTCAAGCCCAGCTCGGCTTATCATGAACAGCCTCAGAGTTCTCCATGCTGTATTTGAGTATAAAATAGGAAAGGGAGAATCAAGGAGCATTGAAACAACTCTGGTCTAAGTGTGAAATGGTTCTTACCTTCTTACAGAATTCAGCATGTATTTTTTGAGAGGGTAAAATTGTTTTTTCTAAACCAAAGTATATTTTTAATCAGGATTGCCATGGGGCCGAAGCCGCAGAACCCTGGTGTCACCCCTGCACATTTTGCAGTGCATGCTTTTATTGACCAACTCATGTCAGGGGTGTAATCTCAGTTCCCTGTGTGGGCTCTTTAGTAGAACGCCCTGGTCATTGCCCTTGATGGTTCCATATGGCTGAGTTGGTCATAATGAAAATTTCCATGAAATGTTGAAAAAGATCTGGACAATGGATGCCAATAGGAAAAAAAGAAACCTGCTCAACCCCCAACCATGGTTGTTTTGGCATGTTTTGCAGACGTTCTACACTAAGCGGGTGTGTCATGACCTCCATCAAACCCCCAAATTGTTTCTCAATATGGTCAGGCAAATTGAGAAATGCGTCCAAATCATTAAGACATTTAGATGACCTTGGACAAGGGGCTTAAGCTCCGTGGGTCTGTTTGCCACCTGTTGAAAGAGTGCAGTGTCTAGCTTCAGGGAGACAGCCCCGTTAACTGCTGATTTTGGGTTGAGTGTGAAAATACCAATGTGGTGATAGCCACAGGGAATGGTGTGTGTGTGGGGCGGGGAGCAAGGGGCTAAGTGGGGAATAAATGGGGAAGGAAAGAGATTTGACTTTGGGTGGTGAGCGCATGATACGTTGTCCAGATGAGTTGTGCAACTGAAGCCAGTCCGGTTTTATTAACCAATGTCACTGTCGTAAATCCAATAATAGAAGAGAATACTATAATAATTGGCATTAGTTCCCCCAAACATTATACAGCCTTTATTTGCTTTGGCTTTCCAGAAATACTTTGCTCCTTATTCACTTCTAATTCGCTTGGCTCTTACCAGAGATAATTTCTAATTTTCTGGTTTTGTCAGTTTTACTGACTTGCACTAAATCTCTTGCAAAATGGGAAATAAAAGTGCCGGGGTGGGAACAGCTGGTTGCTGTCCTGTGTTGTGAAGGTGCCTTGTGTTTTCCCTGTAATGACCCAGCCTCCCTTGGGTCCCCACAGGCTCCCTTTGGCTGGCTGGTGGCTGTGGTCCAGGTGCCATCAGTGGGACAGACCACTGTGCTGCCATGGAAGCCACACAACCAGAGGAGCTGTGTCAGGATGTGAAAAGACTTTGTAGACCATTTACTCAGGGGACCGCAGAACCTAAGTGTCTGGAGGGGTCAGCAGATTGTGCGAATGTGTCTAGATGGCTGGGCACAAGAAGGTGTGAATGAGAGACCCCACCCCATTCAAAGGGTGTACAACTGTTCGTATCACAGGGGTTTCGGATGGGTGCCTTATGGGGATGTGGCCCTGGCCTCCACTGAGACGCCAGGTGTCTTCCAAGTGGAATCTCTCAGTTTTAAAATGTTACAGAGTCATTCAACATTTAAGACAGTGTTTAAGCCAAATTAAAAATAACCCTCGGTTACATCTGCTGGCATTGACATTCTGGTTTAGCCTTGGTCTTTTGAATCCACATTTAGTGCTTTCCAATGATCCCTCCACCAAAGTATAAGCTCCTTAAACAGAAACCTGTCAGTCTAGTCACTGATATACTCTAGTGCAGCCTACTGTCTTACAATAGGCATTCAACAGTGTTTTCTTTGCAGAATGGAGGAGTCAGGGAGATTAACCTAGAAAGGCTGAGGCAGAGAAAGTTATTGATATGTGTTGTGAAAAAGAAAAGGTGAGGAAAGGCTACTTGAGCTTTAGGACATAGCATGAAGGGAGCATCGGACTGAAAATCAACAAATCAGGGGGTTAGAGAAAAGCAGGTCAAGGAGAATAAAGGAGCTTAATTGGAGTTCCATAGGGCTGCCTTTGGGATGTAAAATCCAAGAGGCACTCATACCACAGAGCTCCTGAGGAACCAGGCCTTGCGTTTGCTTCCTCCTTTAAGAGCTTCACTTTTAAGGGCATCCTCAGCAAACTGGGTGTCCATCTAATTCTGCCACAACCTGCTGTGTGCGGTTGGCCAAGACACTTGAGCTTTCTGAACCTATTTCCTTACCTGTTGCAATGGACCTGCTCCTACCAACTTCACCATTTGGCAGCTAGAACTGAGGATTAAGAGAGAATGTTCTCAGAACCTTTTGCTCAGTACATCAAAGTTCTTAAATGGAACTAACATTGCCATTATTATTACATATGCACCTAATCTCTCACGGATAATAGAAGAAGGTTAGAGAAGTGAAATTATTTTTTAGGTCAATTTTGGTGAGAAACGTTGGAGACAAAGGCCATGGGGATACCGCACCATTCCCACTAAATTCAACATAGCACAGTTGGAAATACCTCTGCTCATAGGCTACTCAGTTCCAGAAAGCCAAAAGTAGGAAAAATGCACAAATATCATGAATTTTCAGTATGCTTGCTTATTTTTGTTTCATTTCAAATTTTCCTGAGCTCCTTTTAAGTCATACATTTAAGTACCATCTTCTGAAGAGTCCAAAAAGCGAACAGAACCTAACTGTACTCTATGGTGAGTTTCCTTGGCAATAAACTTGCGCTATTCCCAGGGCGTTCCTGGAGAAAGAGAAGGGCAGGGCTACTGTAAACAGCTCTATATTGCCCTGGTCATTGATCACGCTGATGAGTAAGACTCAGGCAGAGTGAAATTTAAATGAAGCCACTTGGTGAACAAAGAGGGAGTTCCTCCCTCCTCTCGGGATCAGGACAGCCACACCCTTCCCACCAGGAACCACAGAGCTCTACAAACTTCTATAGCACTCTCTCGGCACACGTATGAAAAAGTGGAAGTAAAGTTGTTCGGTAAATGTTTGTGCCAGAAGCTAGGAACTATTTAAATGACAGGGAACTGGAGACAAGGTTTTAATGGTTAACAATGTGCATAAAAAGAAGCCTTGGCTGCAGGGCAAAGGGAACCCTCATACACTGTTGGTGGGAATGCAGGCTGGTGCAGCCACTGTGGAAAACAGTATGGGGTTTCCTTAAAAAACTAAAAATGGAACTGCCTTTTGATCCAGCCATTCCACTACTTGGACTATACCCAAAGAATCCTGAGACACCAATTCATAAGAACCTATGCACACCTATGTTCATAGCGGCACT